>JACEGR010005023.1:0-78851 GCA_014170235.1 Listronotus bonariensis | reverse complement strand
AAAAGAAATGTCTGATGGACATTTTAGAGATTGACATTTCTTTTAAAAAATTAACTAGTAAAAGAAACACCTATTAGGTATTTTAACCAGATAAAAAGAAAAGTAAAAAATGTTTAGCCATATAATAAAGTATTTTGTGCTTTATTTGTTTTCTGGGAGATTAAATTTAAACAAAATATCATTTGGCTTTTCTCCAGAATAAAATTAAAAAGTTTATTTAATTAATGCCGTCTTGTTAAGATTTTATTTTATTAGATTAAAATAATTTCAACCGAGTGCTTATGAACCTTTGTTTATAGATTGAAACCTTTGTATTGTAAGTAACTTAATATTTTAATTATTTCATTATTTTATTTCTTTTAAAGTAATAATAACTTTTATTATATTGTGTAAGAGCCGAATAATTTTTCATAACGTATAAAAGTTTTAATTTTCATAACATGTTAAATAAACTTTTTAATTTTATTTTGAAGAAAAGCCAAATAATATTTTGTTCAAATTTATTCTCCCAGAAAACAATTAAAGCATAAAATACCATATAGTTGACTTATTTTATTTTTTTTTAAATTTTTATTTAAATCTTTTATTACCATCAAAACAATAATTTATAATTGTTTTTTAAATAAGTACCTTAAAATGCATTATTAGATTAGATTTTTAAACACTCCATTATAAAATAATAAATGATGTCATATAACTTTTTAATATATTAAAAATCATTTTCTAGATATATTTGTTATATTTTTTCCGATAAAAAAGTAACAAAAGAATAACAGGTGATGTCTTTTTATCATTAATTATATATAGATTTGTATGATTCATGTCTTTTATAAATTAAACTATACTACAAAAATATTTTTTTAAAGAAAATAAAAACAATTTGTATTTATTTAAACATCAATATTAACTATAAATATATTAATTTATATTTGATAAAATACACACAACTAATCAAAATATATAGGTACATATGGTGACAAACCGGGGACGAAAATAAACACGGCGGACAACACCCTACAGTGTTGTAGGCGGAAATTGTAGTCATAGAACAATGTGGCTAGGAAATCATCAGAAGAAGTTACATGGGTAAAACCATAATAATTTATTCGGACAGCCAGGCAGCCATCAGGGCGATCAGTTCATGCAAGATCAGCTCTAAGCTGGTGCAGGACTGCTTAACCGCCCTGGAAGAGGTGGTTTCGTCTAACAAGCTAACTATTGCCTGGGTACCAGGTCATGAGGGCCACCAGGGCAATGAGGAAGCCAATAAACTGGCAAAGGAGGGTGCTGGCAGGGTAATGGTAGGCCTCAAGCCCTACTGTGGTATTCCGTCATGCCAAGTAAGGTCATCTATTAGATCATGGATCATGAGAGAATCCCAAGACTGGTGGTTAAAAACACGAGGACAGCGTCAGGCGAAAAAATTCATAAAGGCATACTTGCCGGAATTTACAAGACGACCTTTTGAATTATAACCGGAAGGCAGTAAGAATTATAGTGGGTCAACTGACAGGTCATTGCAGGCTGAATTAACACCGGGAAACAATAGGCCTGGCAGAAGAAAACCTATGCAGGTTCTGCCAGGAAGAGGAAGAAACCGCACATACACATATGGTACTACTGTGAAGCCCTTTGTCGTCTGCGGTTTGCAAGGCTGGGTGAGGAAAAACCTAAAGCAGCAACATTTACCAAGGAGCCAGTTTCAAGCTTGTAAAGTCTGATTAAAAATACCGGCTTGGATAGTGTGCTTTAACATAAGAATGGAGGGTACACAATAAACCTGAGCAGGTTGCAGTGTTAGAAGATTACAACCCACATTCAAGCCAATCTTATGTAATCTAATCTTATCAAAATAAAAGATATATTTTACTTAGTCAATTCTTTTGATTTAAAAAAAATACAAGTAAGTAAACTAGAATATTAAGTTTTTCTTTTCGACCATAAACTCATTTTTAGAATATAGGTTAGGCTACAAAATTTATAAAGTGAAAAATATATTTTTGCACAATACTGAGTATTTTACATAATTAAGAAAAATGTGCTTTATACACAGTGCATTCATTTAATGTCCGCTTATGCTTTTAATTTTTAACAAATGAATTTAAAAAAGAATAAAACTTTCGGATATAAAATTGTTGCACGCGCAATACTATAATTTGACAGTAAAATTGACAGATGAAAATTTTAAAATGACTGCTGGACAATTTCTTGAAAAAAAAAAGAAAAGGGAAGTCTTGAGGCACACAAGTTTAAAAATCCTGATGAGTACTTTGCGAGCCTAGAATATAAAACAGTTACAAAATAGCGGTACTTAAAAAATTACCTAAATACCGCATGGCCTTTTTCCGAAAGTAATAGAACTAGATGTACTTAATGTATACTAAATAAGGCGTTATTTAAATCTATTTTTATTGGTGATTTAATGTACAGGGTGATTAAAAAAACATAGGTTCACTTTTTATTTTACCCTGTATATTGTTACTAGTGTCGCCATTAAAAAGATCTTAAAAAGCGTTTTAAGAAAATACCACATTAAGTACATCTACTTTTATAACTATTGGTACACTTTTTTTCCATTTAATTTCTTCTCCCAAAATGGCGCCTAGCAGCCATCTTTATATCCCAAAGTTAAAAGTTTTTAAATTAATCAGTTATTTTTCTTTAATCTTTTATAGATTAAAACCAATTTGTTTTAAACATTTTAAAGTAAAACTTTTGCTTGTAAATAACCATTATATAATTATTTTGCGTGAATGTCTTGCGTTTCTTTTTCCGGGCGATAACACCCCCTCTTTGCGGTTGAACCGTTTTGTTCTAAATAATTTCTATGGTATATTGTAATTTCTAGAATATCTTTTTGCATATCTGACATAAATTATTTAAATTAATTTACTTGATTTTAGCATACATAATTTTTACCTTGCTTAATAAAACTTTTAATTTGTAAACAGCAATGTTCATTTTGTGTACAGGGTTTGCAATTTTTTTTTCCATAATTTAAATATTTTACTATTTTTTGTTCTAAGATATAACTTTTATTAGGGACATTTATTTGAAATAAGGTTTGTATTGTTGCAAGTCGTGCTTTGTGAAAAAAAAATAATAAAAATATATTCTTTTTGTTGTTGTTTTTGTACAGGGTGACTTAAAAGCAACTGCTCCAGAGCAACCGTTCCAGATTATAAACGACGTCGGCTATATTTCTTACAGTTATAGTCGTAAAGACCAGCGTTAAAAAATTACAACAAATCTGATCAAGAAAAATTAGTAAAAACTACGTTTTTAAATGAAAATTTATTTGTTTTACACAACCACAAAAGAAAAAAATATTAAAAAGCTGTCCAGGGTGAGCAAAATTCGACGCTTTTGATAGGAAACTCATGTTTATGTATGTTTTACAAAAAAACTGACCACCATTTTCATAAACGCTTAAGGGGGTATTTTATTTAAGTACTGTATAAATTAAATTTTAATTAAGTACTGTATAATAATATCTTAGAGAAATAAATATACTCTGTATTATTATTTTTACATTTTGTGCAACTTTATTTCACCTGTTTTAAAAACTTTAAAATTAAAAGAATTATATCTTACTACGATGTGTGAATCTTACAAATAGCAGCTCCGAATAATTATTAAATTATAAAGTGCACATAATTTAAAACCTTTAACCTACATTTTGCTTTGCCAATATATTTTTAACTTTTTAATAATAATTAAAGTATATGTTAGACACACATGCCGAATTCGTCAATTTGCCATAATAAATACTCAATTCGCGATATGATCAAAGGCAGATGATCGGTTGCCGAAAAATCTTTTTTCGGAAACTGTTTAGACCGATTTATACATTTCGCGAACTGAGGTAACCGGAGTTGGTCAAATTTCAAATATGAATATGTTTTCATGATAATCATTTTTAGTTTATTATTTTGCCGACTGCGCAATTTAGAAATGCACAATTGCCGATAGATTGGGTCATTATTTATACAAAAGTGTAAATGTGTTTCGAGCAATATCAAATGTAATAGTAAGTGCCATGAAAGTTCTCCTTAATGTAACAAATAAATAATATTAAGTAGTTTCCATTTAAGTAATAAGTTGTTTCTAAGAAATAAATGTTGTTTTCCTGGATCAATAGCATTTTTAGTTGTGTTCGAGGTCTGTTCAATTCTTAATTGCGCAATCGGCAAAATATTAGGCTAAAAATGATTATCTGCCAAAACATATTCATATTTGCCATTTGAGCAACTCCGGATAGCTCAGTTCGCGAAATGTGTAAATCGGCTTAAACAGATTCCGAAATAGAACATATTTTCGGCAACTGATCATTTGGCTTTGATCATATCGCGAATTAAATATTTATTTCGGCGAATTGACGAATTCGGCAAATAAGTCTAACATATACATAGTATAGGAGGAAGCAACGATTACGAAAAATAATTTTAGGTCAGCTGATTTTTTTGATATGTTGTTCTCCTTCCTTTTCTGGATAGACCCTGGGCTGTCTGGTTAGCAGTAGTGATTGCGTTTATTACTTCTTCTTCTACCTGTACTGGTAGTAATCCAAGGTCTTGAAAACATTTTCAAGAAACCTAATTTTCAATTTCTTGCCTTTAGATAGATTTACCCAACATACTTTTTTTATTGCCAGACACTTTTATAATTGCGAATTATACAGTCGTCCCCCTTTTAACTTCTAAACCGTTCCATCATCAAGGTCTGCATTTTTTGACATATCAGTGACAGCTTTAAATGTTAAGGGTGACAACTTTAAATGTCAAGGTGACAGCTCTTAATGTCAAGGTCACAGTTTGGTGCAAACGCAACCACTGCCACTAGCCAGACAGCCGAAGATCTACGCGTAAGAGGAGGAAGTACAACATATTATAAAATCAGCCAACCTAAACACTGCTTTCCTACGACCACTTCAGAAAATAGCAAATAGCACACACTGATTTCAGCATAGAAAATGCGTTATATACTAGTGCTTGCAAAGTACTGTACAGCACTAGTGCGTTGCAGCAAAGTACTTACAGCACCAGTGTTGCAGCATTTTTACAACACTCGTGTGATATATATTATGATGTCATTCTAAAACTGCTATTGGTTTTGCAAGTGACATATTTATTGTAGTGACAGTAAAAACTATTACCTTAAACGGTAGAACCCAAATTAGCGAAAATCATCCTATTTTATATTTATTAAAATTACGAAAAATAAAAACATAAACAAAAATAGACATAACCACAAAAACAACTTTCACTGACTGGCACAGTGTTGTCGTGTGGTAGATCAAATTAAAAATCTCTTCTATCTTTGAGCATGTACTTTATAGAGGCAGCTCTTGCTGCTTGGACTGTTCGACCTAAAGCGCCAGAGAAAAAAAGTCTATAGATCAAATTCCTTTCTCTCTTCTGTGTACTCAACAACTAGTTAAATCTTTTTTAATCCCTAATTAAACCCAAGGGCTAATACACACTTTATGAATCCACTTTCTTTAGTCCATTCATAAATAGAATCAGACCTTCCTGACGTTGCCAACAAGCTTTCCATATTTTGCATGGTAACTGACGTTTGGTAGTCGTTTTTTTCCTTACTTTTAGGACTTTAGTTATGCATTTACAATTTTCATATTTTTTATATTTTTCTTAAAATATGAAAAACTGTTATTTTTACTTAATTTTATATGTGATGTTCAGTTTCATAGCCTGTTTTTAGCCAATTTTACCCCACCCCAGCACCCCTTTCTCACTCCCCTTCTCTGTCCTGTAAGTTTATTTACTGATATTTTATAAAAACGGAATATTTTGATATGCACCACTTACGTTTTATTTAGAAGAGTGTCTATAACATGTAAGAATCGAAGTAATTTTTAAAAACACTTATATATAGCAGAAAACCGTATTAAACTATTAGCGTTATTACCTAACAAAACCATACAATTTTATATAAGTGAGGGCCGTTTTATATTCCAAAATGATAAAGTTATATAATGCTTCTAGGTGGTGATTTTCGATGTAAAAATATTGTCAAAACAGCATAATATAGCAGTGAGGAAAGTATATATCACAATAGTGTTGCAAAGTAAAATATCAGCTCCTAGTGTTGCAAAGTTCTCAATTGTTTTTATTTTTCCTGGAACAGACAAACTTCTTAATTTATTTATTTTTGGTGAATAATTCCAGGTCGTAGGAAAATAGTGTACAGTACTCGTGTGAAAATGACTCTCTTACACTCGTGGGCTTGTCGCACCCTCGGCTAACGCCTCGTGCTACAAATATTCCCACCAAATGTGGAATTAGTCATTTTCCACACTTGTAATGTAATATACTATTTTCCAACTACCTCCCGGACTAATAGTATTATGCATATAACCAATTATAAAGTTTTGCTGACATGACAGCTGCTTTTATGCGATTTCTATTTTGATTTATTCTGAAAGGGGTTTAGATTTAAGGGAGACAGCTATCGGTATTTATATGAACCTTTAAAAGGTCAAGCTGTCATTTTAGTAGTAGCCTAAAAGGAAGGGACTAACTTTAAATTAATTATATGTGACATAAGAGAAGTTTGTCGAAATAGTCAAAGTTTGAACTTTCGGGAAGTAGATTTATATTAAAACGTGATAAATTGAATTTTGATTAGGATAACCTTTTGCATGGGAATTTGTGACTATAAAATAGGCGCTTTAGTAAGCTTGGGTTATGCGTGTTTGTTAAAATTTAATCTAGCTGCTATAATAGACTTTGTTTTGAACTGCTTTATCACTTAAAAAGGGACAATGCGCCATTTTAAAAAGGAAATCTATTTAAATTTCTTTACAAACCGTTATTTTTGACAATTTTAGATATTAATATAAAAAAGCAATGTTAAACATTTATTTAATTATAAGATTTTGTTTCAATAGTTTTTTTATGCAATAACGGTCAAAATTTAATTTTGTACATTAGTGCATACCTATTTTGAAATGTAATATGTAAAGTAAGCCTAAAAATGTTAAAACCGCGATACGCTCGTTATCTCAAAAAAAAATCTAAGAAGGTTTTTTTCTTTAAATAACCAAGTTTTTATATTTGTTAGATTATTTTCATTTCTATTGTTTTTTATTTTTTTAATAGTATAATAAATAAAGATACTTTCCACTTAAACAAAATTGAAATTGTTGTATACAAGATACCTCATATACCACTGAAAAAAGTATATTAACTAATGATTGCATCTTAAGTTTTAGACAGGCAAAAACTTTTTTAAAACATTTTTAAAAATAACTTGTAACCAGGTAAAAAAGTTTTTCATATGGTACAAACTAAAACATGCACTCTGTAAGGGAGGTCTAGAAAGCCCCGCTCAGCGGGTAACACTGTCCACCGTCATACTTTCTAAACTCAACTTCTAATCGGTTCAATATCTATCACTTAATACTTAATAAAGGTAAAATGACAACTTAGCAGATTTGGGCTTCGCGAAACTACTTTTAATTATTTAGTTATCAAAAAACGTTTGGAATATGGGTTGATGTATTTTTTTTCTGTGAAAATTGAAATGTTTCCAAGATACATAAAATTTAATTTGGATCATTTATATTAAAATGTAGGTAATGGATTTTATTTTATTATGCCATTATTAAAATATTATGTTTTGTAGGCTTCCTAAAAAAAATAAGAAAACAATGCGTTATCGGGTAAGATCATTTTTTTTATCTTTGGACAATCCACGAAAGCTGAAAGCCTAAATACTAACGTACCGTGGGTGTCTTAAGCAGGGTAAGAGGAAGTTTGTTAACACGGGACTTAAAAACTTGCAGATTTGGGGGAAGGAAAGACCTCCGCTGGCAGTAGGTTCCACAGTCTAGAAACTCTAGGGATAAAAGAACGAACGAAATGGAAAGTTCGGGGCCTGTCCAATTGAACCGTATGAGGATGCATACGCGCAGCACCACGTGTTTCTCTGTTGGGAGCTGCAAGAGGAGGGACTATACTGGATAATTCGTCGGAGCAGAAGCCGTAAAAGTATCTATAGAAAAGCGATAGATCTCCCACAGATCGACGATGGGCAAGAGAAGAAAGTCTTTAAGTAAGTAAAGGATCATTAATAAGACGAACAGCCCTTCTTTGAATGGCATCAAGAAAGCTGAGGGTTGTAGGGGATGCCATTTCCCAGACATGAGAATAATATTCCAGAGAGGGTCGAATTTGGGACACATACAAACTGTATAAATTGGAAGGAGAAAAATACTTTGTGGCTCGGAAAAGAAATCCAAGCCGCGGTGGCTATAGATACAATGTGTTTATGCCAGTTAAGGTTATTCTCAAATGTGACGCCCACAAGATTAAAGGTGTCTTTGCTTTGTAAAACTTGGCTGCTCATAAGTAGAGGATGAGTATTTTATGACTCTTTTCGCGACAAGGAACATGATTGTGTTTTGGATGCATTAAATTGAACGAGATTTTTGACGCCCCACTCCAATATCAAATTGAGATCCTGTGAAATCAAAATTTATATTAAAATTTAGGTGATTGATTGTATTTTATTGTGCATTATTAAAATATTATGTTTTGTAGGGTTCCTAAAAAATAAATTTTAAAGAAAACAATGCTTTATCGGGTAAGACTGCCCAGAGAAAATTGCTCTGGCCAAGGTGGCACCAAACCACAAATTTTACATAATATATCTGTGTAGATTAGACTGGGGCCAAAAAAAACAAACATTTTATTTTTACGGTACTGTAAAATAATTATTTATTATTACAATCTCGGAATCAGTCAATCTTGAACCTTTGACCAATTTATATTCTTAAAAAAAAATAAATTCTTTACAAAAAAGCTGCCTTAGTAAATTTCCCCAGGACGAGGGATTTTCTTGTAATCGCGCCTTAAACTTTAATTATTTTTTTAAATTTTGTCACTCAATTCCAATAATAAATGGGTCAAAGGTTTAAAAGTGACTCATTCCGAGATGTTGTATAAAAATGCAACAATTGTTGAAAACTCAATTATTTTAATGGCGCATCTCTTAAAATGTGGGCTGAAAATTTCAAGATTTTTTTCTTTTTATCGTCATATACGTTACAATATTTTTACAGTACCGTTAGCAAAAATATGTTTGTATTTTTTAGCCAAGTTTAATACACACTGTATAACTTACCTAACTACCTTACACATCACGTCCCATCGTAATAAATATCAGCAGCACCTTAAGGCTTTATTGTCCGAATTAATACACCTTTCTCCTACTTTACGATCTTAGCAGCACGTATTTCTTATTAATTATTTCTTTGATACATGCGCTTTGTTTTACCCTGAAAATGTAAATGAAATAAGATATAAGGCATTTTTTCCCCTTTTAATTTGTACACTTTGCATGTGTCCCAAATCCCACCTTCCTTGAAAAATTGTTCTCATATCTGGGACACGGCGTCCCCCACAACATTTTGCATCCTTAATTCCATTCAAAGAATATCAGTTTGCCTTATGAATAATCCTTTACTTAGAGAAAGGCTTTTCTCTCTTGCCCATCGTCGAGCTGTGGGGGATTTATAGGTCTTTTATAGGCACTTCAATGGGTTTTGAATTGCCTTTAATTTGGAACCTGCTGCAAGCGAAGGTATTTCCCCCCGCCAAATATTCTGTTTTAAGCAACCATATTAAAAATTTAGTTTACCAACAACTAAAATCACTTAACAAATTTAAATTCCTAATACTTGTTTCTTAATTTGCGGAAAGAAAATAATTATAGCTGGTAAAGATGTCTACCATGAATTAATGTTAAAAAATAAAAATATAAGTTAACGACTGGCAGAATTAACTAACTTACAGAGACCAATAGACTTCACAAAAAACAAATTATTGTTTTTTTGATGTGCTTAGCAGTCTTATGGAAAAATACTTATTAACCAAGAACTTTGAATTCCGATAAAAATATCTTTTTTACATTTGACTTTTGTGTGTTGTAACTTAACGGATAAGGAAAAATAACCTTCTTCCCTGGAATAATACCATTTTTTTTCGCCCTTTCGGGGTCATCCCACCCAGGCCCGACGACCGCCCCCTAGGTGGTGCACTGCAGCCTGAAGGCTTATTGTACCTTGACCCCTACTCCTTCCCATTCACACACCATTAATATCATAACTTGGATGGTTGTTGCTCGGTTCGTTCGTTCACCCCCGAGCAGAACACCGCGTGCCGTTGCCCAAAACCGACAACGCCGGTCACCCATCAAGTTATGGGCGCGCACTTCACTGCTTAACTCCGGAGATCGACGCTGCCGATACAACCGGAGCAGCCACAAGCGCGCCTGGAGTAATACCATAGTCGGTTTTTAAAAATTTAAAAATATCATCTATTACTTCAAATGTGTTTTTTGTTTAAAACTTTAAGTTTTTAGCTGTTCTAGAATTATTTTTTAAGCTAATTTAATTTATTTTTTAAAATTAAAAATAAAGGTCCCAGCACACTATATCTTAGCTCACGCTTACCTCACGCTTTATTCAAGCCACGATAAAAAAATCTTAAATTGGACTCTTCGCTCACAATACGCTTACAGATCGCTTACGCTCCAATCGCTTTTTTCTTAAGGATATTTTTACAAACCGTGAGCGAACCTTTGTGTATTTACCGCATTTTAAGGGATTTAAAGTAATTTAAACATATAACAAAACATGGTATATAAGATTTTTTTAAACATTATTTATAATATTGACTTTACTGTATTTCTACTTTTATTGGATTGAGCGTAGGTTGATCGGCGTGTGTCTCTTACGATCAAGAAGATTGTGATAGAACGGTCAGCGAACTGAGTGTGCAAACATTATAATTATTTAATTCGGTATAAACCGTTTCTATAATATCACATTCTCATTTATTTTTAAGTCACTTTGACAAATGTCTTTAATTACGTAAACGTACTTACAATTAAAGCACAAGAAATGTCAAGCGTCAAAAAATATTCCCGGCCGGGCAGAAAAAGTACGTTGACTAGCAACTCCTTTAACTTTTAGCAATATTGCATTTTGGATCCAATTGAAGAAAATAGTATATTACATTACAAGTGTGGAAAATGACTAATTTCACACGAGTGTAAGAAAGTCATTTTCACACGAGTACTGTACACTATTTTTCCTACGACCACAAATTAGGCACCAAAAACTAAATTTTAAGTTTGTTTGTCTTCACAGAAAAAATAAAAAACAATTGAGAACTTTGCAACACTAGAGTGATTTTTACTTTGTAACACTAGTGTGATATGTACTTTTCCTCACTGCTATATTATACTGTTTTGACAATATTTTTACATCAAAAATCACCTACCTAGAAGCATTATATAACTTTTATCATTTTGGAATTTAAAAACGCCCCCACTTAATAAAAATTGTATGGTTTGGTTAGGTAATAGTTTAATTCGGTTTTCTGCTATTTTAAGGCTTTTTTTTAATTATTGATACTTACATATTTTAGACACCCCTCTAAATAAAACGTAAGTGGCGCATATCTAAAATATTCCGTTTTTTTAAAAATATCACTAAACAAACTTTCGGGACTGGGGAGTGAAAAGGGGTGCTGGGTGGGGTAAAATTGGTAAAACGAGTTAATGAAACTGAACATCACATGTAAAATTAAGTAAAATTACATTGCATATTTTTGAGAAAAATATAAATAATATGAAAATTATAAATGCATAACCTAAAGTCCTAAAAGTAAGAAAAAAACGACAACTAAACGTCAGTTATACCATGCAAAATATGGAAAACATTTGGCAACGTCGGAAGGGTCTGATTCTATTTATGAATGGATAAAAGAAAGTGGATTCATAAGGTGTGTATTAGCCTCAGGTTTAATTAAGGGATTAAAAAAGATTTTACTAGTTGTTTGAGTACACGAAGACAGAGAGAAAGGAATTTGATCTATAGGAGTTTTTCTCTGACGCTTTAGGTCGAACGGTCAAGCGGCAAGGCTGCCTCTATTAGGTGCATGCTCAAAGGTAGAAGGGAGATTTTTAAATTGATCTACTTACCTGACAACACTGTGCCACTGAGCGACCAGTCAATGAAAGTTGTTTTTGTGGTTATGTCTATTTTTGTTTATGTTTTTATTTTTTCGGAAATTTTATTATTACTCTTTTTAATATTAGAAGAAAGCTTATAATGTGTAGTAACTTAACGTTTATAAGATGATTTTCGCTAATTTGGGTTCTACTGTTTAAGGTAAGTAAAAAGTTTTTTTCACTGTCACTACAATAAATATGTCACTTGCAAAACCAATAGCAGTTTTTAGAATGACATCATAATATATATCACACGAGTGTTGTAAAGTACTTTGCAACACTAGTGTGATATAACGCATTTTCTATGCAATAAACCAGTGTGCTTGTTGCTATTTTCACAAGTGGTCGTAGGAAAATTATATTTCGTGCAAAAACCTGTATAATATTGCTAACAATGCACATTTTCAGATAATTTTAAGTTTCTAGCTTTATGCTAAATTCCAGTATTTTATTGTCCTTAACGTTCTTAAGTACACACTATCGTAAATCCTCAGGTAAGAACTGTCTCGTAGGTAACTATTTTCATTCGCACACATCAGGTATCTTCGCAATACATATCAGCGGCCTCGGGAGGTTTTCTGGAGCGATTTAATATACCTTCGCGGCGTTACCAGCAAGTGTCTATTAAATTCAGTTTTACGGATAAAAATAGAAACACTCACATTAGGCACATCTTATGTACACATATTTCAAATCCACAGCACCAGCATCAAAAATCAGGGACACTACCAACAGGCTATATCTTGTCAATCATCAACCCATATTACCATTCCAAGGACAATTAAATTTTGTACGGAAAACCATTAATTTATCCAAAAGACTAGTTTTCACGAGACTGGTTGTCCGATGGACACTTTTTAAACTTTTAGTTTTCCAATATTTTATTTTGTTAATTTATGCTCAAAATTCAATTTATATAATCACGATCTAAAACATCATATTTATTAAAAATTATAAATTAATTCTTTTAGTTATCCAGGTGACTGTTTGGCAAGAGACTAAACTTGACCTATTTAATTTATTTTTGTTTTTTATGCTTACTGACATCATAATTTGTTAAAAAATATAAACCACTTACGTATTTATTATAGTTTTCCAAACGAAAACACATTAGAGCCAACCACTCCCTTTCACAAAATATAATCTACTGAGGCCACAGTTACGACAGCAAAAAAAAACGATCAGTAGCAATCATCTACCAAGAATACCGCCTCGCCTTACCGACCGCGACAGTTCGACGGACTTTTCTGGGACCAAATATACTCTATAAGCAATAACTAAAGGTGTATCGGCCAGTAAAGCAACAACAAAGAATGTAGATTGAATCATCCAATACGAAACGCTTACATGCCGGTATTCACGTTGGACTGTCTCTTTTCCTTATATTGCCTATAGGTCACGTTATTTAGCTTATTCGGTATATGCAATAAATGTCAAAATAGACAATTAAAAGACATAACATATTTTTCCTTAATAAGTGGTAAACCCATAAATTATTGTTTGACATTGCAGTTTATTGAATAGAAACGTTTTTAGTAATATAAAGTTATTTATACTATTTTTGCATTGGGACAAAGAGTAACTTTATTAAACATATTACTGTAAATCACTTAAAAATTAAATAAATTGAAAAAATAATAACAATAATTAAAGATTTGTCCT
This sequence comes from Listronotus bonariensis, assembly GCA_014170235.1. Classification (NCBI taxonomy): domain Eukaryota; kingdom Metazoa; phylum Arthropoda; class Insecta; order Coleoptera; family Curculionidae; genus Listronotus; species Listronotus bonariensis. The sequence continues at coordinate 65,147 of JACEGR010005023.1, read as the reverse complement.
AATTAAAATTATTAAAATAGTGACCAATAAAACACTTAAATTCGCATATACATATTTTTTACAAGGACATAGCTATTTTGCGCTTGGTTAAATAAAAGTTCTTTGTTCTATTTTACTGCTTTATTATCTTTTAAAATTGATTGACATGGATATAACCAATTCGCAATTTTCTAATATTTCTCTTTCTTAACCCTTTATTTCAGTTTAATGACGAGTGTAAAAACTTAAAATACTTCCAGCTTTATACGCGACCCTACTATTTTATTGTCTTTAACTTTCTTAAGTACACACTATCGTAAATCCTCAGGTAAGAACTGTCTCGTAGGTAACTATTTTCATTCGCACACATCAGGTATCTTCGCAATAAATATCAGCGGCCTCGGGAGGTTTTCCGGAGCGATTTAATACACCTTCGCGGCGTTACCAGCACGTGTTACCTATTAAATTCACCCCTAGATTATTACATTCTATTTTACTGCTTCATTATCTTTGGTTTTCCGGTTTGAAATTGTAGAGTAATATTTTAGACAAAGCCAATTTTAGTCAAATGCTTTATCGATTTAAGTATTTAAGTGTCTAGTTCCTATGTTTTATTGTAATATAGATAGTGGTTTTAAATAAATTGATTAATAAAAGTGCTTTATTGTAGTTACAATTTAAGTTATATTTTAAAAAAGTTTTATTGTAAGGACAGGGTGTCTCAATTTGCCGCAATTACAGGTTATCTTAGTTATTGGTCCGTGGATCGAATCTTGCGGTTTTTACAAATCTGAACTATGTTTTTCTGAGACAAAATATACCACAGAATTGTCGTGGCTCCTTTAGTTTCCCAACCGCAATCGAATAATATGTGTAGTGGCTAGAAAAAACTAAAAAATATTACGTCCATTTTTCGAAGAATACCTAATCCAAAATTTGTCATTTTATTGCATCCATGGCACTATAGATTCAAAATTAAAACATAAAAAAATTTAGAGGTTAGATGTAGCTGTTAGTTGCTGTAGTTAAAAAGTAGCAAATGTAGTATCACTGTTCTCAAAATGTCATTCTCTATTTAAATAAGTAAAATTATACCAAGTGTTCCATTTAAAATAAAAAGTTTAAGTATTTTCCGGCCAAACCAGAAGTAATATCAAACTACTAAATACGCCAAACAATGCACCTGTATGTTTTACCTTCGTACCAAATTTTATTTTAATATCTTAAAAAATAAAAAAGTTATTGGGGTTAGCCATCGACTAGGGATACACGGCATGATTATAAAGAGAGCCTGGATTTGACAAGCGTTTATATTGCACTTCTAAGTATATCATCAATATTTTAAAGCCCTAAATTTTCTATATGTACAAGTTTTAGCTATAAAAGAGGTCTTATCATCCCAACAAGTATAAGACATTTCATTTATTTTTAAACATTTTTCTGAAATGATTTTGGTAATTAGGTTACATTAAAAAAGTTTGCAAAAGAACAAAACAATAACAATCTAATGTATTATTTTCTCGAAAAGTCAGATGCAATAAGCTAAGGCCTGTTTAAAAAATTGTTTGGTTTAAGTAAATTGTTTTATAAGGCATTACATACAACACACAACGACAAATTATTTAATTTTGTTAGTAGTCATATTCTAAAGTCAAAAAAAGACATACAAATGTTTTAAGTAAAAAATCTTTAATTAAACTCTGTTCCCATTTTTAGGGTAATCAAACCTTCTTGGTTTCATATTTTTGCCAGATTCTACAAACATTGTTATTGCTACTTAATATGGTACATACCAAATTTAAATTATTTACCCTCTCATTAAAACGTACTTTTTAAAACAAAAAATGTGCCCATTTTTAATTTTTATACTTTGTATATACCCTCAGGTAGAACCTCCGTGAATTACTTCTTCCATGATTCTTTATAATTCTCTTACAATCTATCTTAAGAAGCATCGACTATCCCCTTTATTCTGTTTTTAAGTATTTGGAATTCCGAAAATATTGCCTGCAGACGTACCAAAATATGTTAGTATTTGGATTAAAAGACTAAATATATAAAACAAAAACAATAATATAGAAAACCAAAAGCATTTTTGGGACTGTATGTCCTCCTATTCGCTAAAATCCATTAAAGACATTAAGGATTACTATCCTCATGGCCCTTCGTTGCGATTTAATATACCTTTATTAAATTACGTTTGATAATACCTAATTTAATACTGCTTCATTACCTTTTAACTTTGACTTTACTATTATAATAGCAATATACAAATTTTAGATAATGCCTTTGAATCCTAAACATCTTATAGTATAGATCTAATATTATTACCTTACCTATTTTATTTTAAGATTTTGTAAAATGGAATAAGAAAATATTAAACTAATATTAAATATATTAAATAGTTTTTCGATTAAACACCAGTCAGTAATAAAATACAATGTATAAGATTAGGAATACAAAATAATTAATGTTATTATTGCATAACAGCTAAATGTCAATAAAAATACTGGCCTAACATGTTCACTGTACACAGTAAAAAAGTTTAGTTAAAATTATTTTCCTACGAACACTTATATAGCAAATATAGCAAATAGCACACTGGTTTCATCCATAAAAATGCGATATATCACACTAGTGTTGCACAGTACTTTACAACACTCGTGTGATATGTATTATGATGTCATTCTAAAACCTGCTATTGGTTTTGCAAGTGACATATTTATTGTAGTGACAGTAAAAAAAAAACTTTTTACTTACTTACCTTAAACAGTAGAACCCAAATTAGCGAAAATCTTCTTATTAACGTTAAGGTACAACACAGTATAAGCTTTCTTCTAATATTAAAAAGAGTTATAATAAAATTTTCGAAAAAATAAAAACATAAACAAAAATAGACATAACCACAAAAAAAACTTTCACTGACTGCTCGCTCAGTGGCACAGTGTTGTCAGGTAAGTAGATCAAATTAAAAATCTCCCTACTATCTTTAAACACGCACTTTATAAAAGCAGCCTTGCCGCTTGACCGTTCGATCTAAAGCGCCAAAGAAAAACTCCTATAAATCAAATTTCTTCTCTTTGTCTTCGTGTACTCAAACAACTAGTTATTTATTTTTTTAAATCCCTTAATTAATCCTATTCATAAATAGAATCAGACTATTCCGACGTTGCCAAATGCTTTCCATATTTTGCATGGTATAACTAACGTTTAGTAGTCGTTTTTTTCTTACTTTTAGGACTTTAGGTTATGCATTCACAATTTTCATATTTTTTATATTTTTCTAAAAATATGAGCAAAAATGTAATTTTTACTTAATTTTACATGTGATGTTCAGTTTTATTAACTCGTTTTACCAATTTTACCCCACCCAACACCCCTTTTCACTCCCCGGTCCCGTAAGTTTATTTACTGATATTTTTTAAAAACGGAATATTTTGGATATGCGCTACTTACGTTTTATTTAGAAGAGTGTCTAAAATATGTAAGTATCAATAATTTTTAAAAACCCTAAAATAGCAGTAAACCGTATTAAACTATTACGGTTATTACCTAACCAAACCATACAATTTTTAGTAAGTGAGGGCCGTTAAAAATTCCAAAATGATAAAAGTTATATAATGCTTCTAGGTAGGTGATTTTCGATGTAAAAATATTGTCAAAATAGTATAATGTAGCAGTGAGGAAAAGTACATATCACACTAGTGTTACAAAGTAAAAATCACCCTAGTGTTGCAAAGTTCTTAATTGTTTTTTATTTTTTCTGTAAAAACAAATTTTTTTTTTTTTTTTGGTGAATAATTTGTGGTCGTAGGAAAAATAGTGTGTAGTACTCGTGTGAAAATGACTTTCTTACACTCGTGGGTCAATATTCCCACTCGTGTGAAATTAGTCATTTTCCACACTTGTAATGTATTATACTACAACACACACAGAAGCAATAGTAGAAAACGTATTTGGGTTCAAGGCAGTTTTTACTTTGACAATAAACATAATTTAAAAAGCATTTAAAAGATCCACTATTTGAAGATTAAAGCTGGCTTGTTTTATTATTATGTTGATAACATAACATTTTGCGTTTGTCTTTTTAATTGTAAAAATTTAAATTGCTGTTGATTAAAAGTGCTCTGCTATTTTCCTAATTTTCTGTTATTTTTCTTTCTTTTTTTAATACTTGTACAAATATGATACCCACTTTACCTATTTTTCATAATGTCTATTATAGACAGCATTTATTTAGTCTTTAAACAATCCACGAAGCCTAAATACTAACGTACCGTGGGTAAGGTTAGAGTCTTGAGTAAGGTTAGAGGAAGTTTATTAACACAGGACTTAAAAACTTGAAGATTTGGGGAAAAGAAAAGACCTTCGCTGGCAGCAGGTTCCACATTCTAGAAAATTTATAGATAAAAAAACGAACAAAGTGGAAAGTTCGACGCCTGTTCAGATGAACCGTATAAAGATGCATACGTGTAATTTTTTTCCACGACATTAAACGAGATTTTTAACGCCCTAATCCAGTATTTAATTGAGGTCCTGTAAAGAAAATATCTGTATCTCCCTGCGTTTGCTTTCCAAGTTGGGTTAGAAATTGATTTGAGAACCTGAAAACTGAAATGAAGGGTACTATCGTCAGCAAAACTATAAATGGGGCTAGTTGTGGAAAAAAAAGTTGTTGATATAAAGAAGAAACAAAGTTGGGGTCAGAGCTGAACCCCGAGGCACTCCAGCATTAATTTCGTGAAAGCTTGAAGAGTAGCCATCCACAATGACTGTTATACGTCGATTAGAAAGATAACTGGAGAGCCAAGAGCAGAGTTTAGCTGGAAGACCGTAGGAGGGAGTTTATTAAGAAGTGTGTGATGCCAGACCTGGTCGAAAGATTTAGATATATTAAGAACAACAATCTGGGACTCATCTCAACTCACTCTTGTTTTAATGCTAGCTTGTCTACTATCCGAACTAGGAGTCTAGCTTTGTCACATACCTAAGTAAATTAAGGTTTATTACTTTTAATAAAAATCATTTTTTAAACGTTACTTGTTTATTTAAAATGTAAAGACAAAAACAAAAATACCAAAAACCGTAAATAATACCGCAAATCCTTAAGATAACCATTACTATTTTAAGACCTTTTCTATTCCAAAGGGGTAAAAACAACTACCCTAAATAATTTTACATTGACATATCTAAATTCCACGAATTCCTTAAACAAATTGCGAACAAAGCTAAGAAGATAACGTGAGCAGCTGTTTTTTCCAACAACTATATTTTGACCTGCCTAGCACACATACCTTTTACTTTTAACTTAGTAAATAGAAATCTCTACTCCGTAGTATCAGTTAATCATCTAACGAAGTATCCAGCTATCATCTGTATTCACTGTCTAAAATATCTAAAATGCAGAACCTGTTTCTGCAAAGGTACGAAAATACATTAGCTCCTGGATTTTAAGAATTAATATAAATAAATATAATAAAAATAACAATTTAGCAAAAAGAAAGCATTTTTGGGATTATAGGTCTTATGACAGTGGGTAAATGTCTGCTAAATTCATTAAAAGCTTTAAGGATTACTATTCTCAGAGCCCTTTGGTATGATTTAATATACCTTTATTGCAATACGTTTGATAGTAATTAATTTAATACTGCTTAATTACCTTTTACCCTTGACTCCAAAGACAATATAAAATACTAAATATTTCAAACCTAAAATTTCTATTATTTAATAATTAAAATCCATTATTGGGTATTGTAAAACAGAATTAGGCATTATAAAAAGATATTAGAAGGTAAAAACGTAATTACCATTAAGTTATTAATAAAATACAATGAAAAACACTGGGACTAAAAACACTTATGTTTACTATTCCCTACCATACTAATATAATAATCGTAATAATTGTCAATAAATACCTTCTTAAAATGCCAGTTGTACACAGTAGAAAATAATTAGTTACAGTTACTAATGAACATAAGAGGTAGCGCAACAAAGTTTTTACCCTATCAAATAAGGATCTTTTGTTTTGTTTGACTTGACGGTTAATTTACTCCCATGTATTTTATTAATTTTAAAATAAACATTAATTTAAAAATAAAAAAAGGATAACTAAATAAATGAACAAATAAAAAATGTACTCATTGCAAATAAAACTGACCAATTTTGTTATAATGTTAACAAGTAAAATTATTTAAATAAAAACATTAAAAAATAATACCTATTATAAGAGTATGAATATTTGCATTTTCTTTGTTTGCTGCAATAATAAAAATCTGTTGACCATAACTTCTCTGCATTTGTACCTCTTTATGATTTTTGATTTTCCCTACATATACGAACATAATACGCACTCTTCCTATTTTTCAGTATATACATAGCTATGAACAACATATTGTCTACTATAAGCAACGACTATTTTAATAGAAAAGTTGTTGTATGTAAATAAACTGTAAACTTTCGCTTTATAAAAAAATCTAGATGTATCAAAATATGTTAAATATTATTTTTAAAGCAAAAGACCACAAACAGAAATATCACAGTACTGTAAATGATATACTTAGCCCAGACCCCAAGTCTAAAAGATCCCCATTACTATTTTAATACCTCCCCTATGCGAAAAGGGTAAAACATACAGTAAATATTTTAACAGAGACATATCTAATTTCCATAAATTACTTAAACAAATTGCGAACAACGCTAAAAAGATAACGTTATCTTGGCAGCTCCTTTTTCCAACATTTACATTTTGACCTGCCAAGCACGCATACCTTCTATCTTTAACTTAATAAATAAGAATATAAATTCCGTAGTATCCGTTAACCAGAGACAAAATGACCCAAGTAAATAAGCTGTTAGTAGACACGCTATTTGTTAATATTTTACTAAGAATCCACGGTCGGATAAATAACTTGTTTGGCATTTTTATGAGTGTGCGATATCACGAATATCGAGCATGAGTTTCATTGCTTTTAGTCTTGCCTTTATTAAAATGGCTTAATTAAAGGTACTATTGTCTAATGTTATAAAAAGTGTCCCAAAATCAGTACAAACATTTTGGGGACGCTTGTTTAGGGTCAAATAAAGGACTTTTTATTTAAACAGGCTTTTAATAAGCTTGGGTTGTATGTATGTATGTTTGTAACGGAATCTTTAGGCTTAATTTCCACCAACTTGCAGCGATTCGATTTCTTTGAAACTTTGCGCACGTATCAAGGACCCATGACAATGCAATAATCTGCAAACAGTATCCCGTTATCCTGATTAGGATCGCCAGGATAAATAAATTCCTTTATAGATTTTCTGTAGGAGAGTAACAGAGAAAGAGCTAGTGTGCGATCTGCGCATGCGTGCAGTTTCGGACGTACTCTCAGCATAAGGCTGACAGAAACCTGTTCGGAGTAGTTGCGTTCTGAAACCCCATGCAACAGTGAAGCTTTAAATAAAATGATTATAGGTTACGAAATAGTTCGTGAAACATTTCAATATCACTTGTCCGCAAAAAACTAATAGATATATCGTACTAAAAAATGAAAAATAAATATATAATTTAAAAAAGTAAAAAAACACGCTTTTATATGCAACCGAACTAAAAATTAGAAAATAATTTTTCATTACAAAGAGTTTGTATTACAGAAATAAAAGGTCAAACAATGAATTATAATTATATACCTCAAAATAGAATTATAATAAAATTTAAGATAATAGCAGAATAATTCACTTCAGAATAAAAAGCGTGGGGTGCATTTTACTATTTTTTTAATAACTTTTGCCTTATAGATATTTACAAATGAAATAATTATAACATTTAATATATTAAGCACCCCACGCTTTTTACTCTGAAGTGAATTATTCTGTTATTATCTTAAATTTTATTATATTTCTATTTTAAGGTATATAATTATGATTCATTGTTTGACGTTTCATTACTGTAATACAAACTCTTTGTAGTAAAAATTATTTTCTAATTTTTAGTTCGGTTGCATATAAAAGCGTGTTTTTTTAGTTTTTTTAAACTATTATTTATATAAACAATAGACTGGGCCAAAAAATCGACAATTTCTTTAATATACAGGGTGTCTGGAAGGGTGTGGTCCAAAATGATAGGGGTGATAGAGTCAGCCAAAATATTGTTACTACTTTATAAAAAAAAGTTTCTATCGCGCTTCGTTAGGGAGATATTGACCTTCAAAGTTGGTATAAAAAAACTTATTTTAATTATAACTTTTGAACTATTGCCACAGTACCAATGATATTTGGGCTACTAAATAATCTTGTAGTAGTGCTTCTTTCTATATGTAAACGGCTGTTCAGTTAGTCGAAATTATACAGGGTGCGACGATTTGTTTATCATTTTATGTATGTATTTTGGACACAGGTAACAAATTTGATCATTTTGCTTTGATTGTTTAATTCCTTTATCATTTTTGTACAAAAAGGTATTTTTTATTTTAATCAATATTTTGGACCGTTTTTTATAAAATTGCATTTTAAGTCCAGACATAGCAGCATTTTGTATGTAATAAAAATCAATTTTTTGATAAATCTATTAACATGTGGTAGAATTATTGAAAACGGTGTTCGTGATCCCCTTAAACTCTATAGTACAGTTTATAACGATTTTTAAGACTTTTACCATATTTTAATAGTTTTCTGAAAAAAAAATGGAATTTTATCTTATTACCAAATACTGGTATGTCTGGACTTAAAATGCGATTTTTGAAAAACGGTTCAAAATATCGATTCAAATAAGGTGTTCTTTTTGTACAAAAATGACAAAGGAATTAAACGGTCAAAGCAAATGTCAAATTTGTCACCAGTGCCAGAAATGCATAATAATGATAAAAAATCGTCGCACCTGTATATTCCGTATAATTCTGACAACTGAACAGCTGTTTACCTATGGAAAGAAGCGCAACTATAAGGTTATTTAATAGCTCAAATATCATTGGTACTATGACAACAGTTCAAAAGTTATAATTGAAATAGGTTTTTTTATACCAACTGTTAAAGGTTAATATCTCCCTAACGAAGCGCGATAGAACCTATTTTTATATGAAGTACTAACATTATTTTGACTCACTCTATCACCTCCTATCATTTATATTCTTACTTTTCCAGACAACCGGTATAAAAAATGTTCAAGGTGCCCCAAAAAAAAAGAATATTGTAGATATTTGAGCCCTTAATAATAATATTAAAAGGTCTATTATCGCAACTAACGGTTTTTTGACAACAATTTTTTTATTGCAAAAATTGTTGAATTAAAAATCTTACCAACATACATTCTTAACAATAATTTAATTTTCTACTAATAAGCTGTGGTAAATTTTAGCGAAACTAGCCTTTTCCATGGAATCGGGCTATAAACATTAAACTAATTTTAAATTTTGATTGTTGGGTTTAAATTTTTGTTACTACTAAAATATTAATTTTTAAGTAAATTCAATACACATTATAAAGAAAAATGAATCCACTACAAATAAGGTTATTTAAACATATCTCAATAAAATCACTTCTTCAAAAGGTATTTGACGTTGAAGTTAAAACCAAAAGCAATTCGACGTTAATGTTAAAACCAAACGTAATTTCAACCCCAAACTTTTAAAGAAGTGTATTTATTAAAAAAGTCAAGAGACCTTTTTTTGTAAAGCGTTTACATATTAATTGTTGTGGTAATAACAAAAATCAAAACCCAAGAAACAAAATTAGAAAAGTAGTTTAATATTAAAAGCCCGATTACATGGAACGGTTTATTTCACGACATTTTCAAAAAGTATCTTTAGTAGAAAATTTACTTTTCTTCAAGAATGTGAGTTGGCAATACTTTTAAGATCAATAATTTGCGAAGCAAGAAACAACATAAAATTACAACTGTGACCAAAACTACCATAATAGGCACTCACTGCCTACTCTCTTAGATTTTCCTTTGATTTTAGTTTATGCTAAGTTGTTCCCCTCTCCTTTTAAAGCGATTCTTTCCAAACCCCTTTAAAAAGGCATATTTCCAAAACTATAGATAATATACCTATTAAATGTTATATTTTCTTAAAGCTTGAAACATTTTTTAAATAGTGATAAAATGGACAGGTTGGTCAATTTTAAATTTGCTATTTTTATCAAAATCAAAACTTAATGATGGTCATATTTTTAAAAATATGAGAATGTGAATATATCACATGCGGTATTTTTCTTAGAGATTTTGAAGAAACCTTTAAACGGTGATAAAGTATACAGGCTGTTCCATTTAAAAAAAAAGGTTATTGTTCTGTATAACCTAAAAACTCTATTGCCAATTATTTTATTCAATCTTTAATCTAAGAGGGCTTTAAAAATGCTACTAGTTTGCTAATTTAAACTATTTCGTATTTTGGGTAATAACAAAGTTACTTATAGCGAACACTTAAATTGGATGATTCTGTATACTGTGCGTGCGCAGAGTTTAACATTGCGCACGCATTCGCAAAGTAACTACTTTGATCGGTCTAGTAAAAGTAATTTTCAGTAACAAGTTTTTTTATCTTTGGGCTGAAAATGTAAATATTGCTTCTTGAAAAGGGAAAGATATAACATTTTTGCCGGCGTTGTACATTTAATTTACTGGCATTGCCAACACTCTTTAATGGCAAGGCATTGGCAAAAAGGTATCAAAAAGACGCGAAAGTGGGCAATTGGCAGTTATTAGGCCACGTGTTGCAGATAATGTCATGGCATCCGTCATTAATAATTTATGATAAAAAAATGCGTTTAGGATAATGGCATTTATCATTAAATAAGTATTGCAAGTTTTATAAGTTGAATGTCCCAAAAGTTAAATAACATATTTAGAATTTTGTAATCGAAAAAAATGAGAAAAAAGGCAGAAAAACTTTATCAATTAAAAATTACATAATATAAATTTTTATACCGTAACAATAAACCAAAAAATAAAATAAAAAGTATGTAATAAAATTTTAAAAAAGATAGTAAATCAAAGAAAACACTTTAAAATAGTAAGTATTTAAGGGACACTTACACTCAATTTTCAGATCCAAAACATAGGGAGAAATATTTTAAAGGAGTTAAATGTCGAAAAAAAACTATTAAATATATATAATTTTTTTTATTAACACGTCTTTAAAACTTTTTATAAGGCAACTCTCTGATTTTATATAATTTTTTTAGGTAACTACAAATTTAAAAGGTTTTTAACGAAATGTTTACAGCTCCTAACAGGCTACTTGAATAACCCGCCTTCTTGACTAGCCATTACCAATTAATTACACAACACACACTTATTAGGTAATGAATACACTTAATTATGTCTACTAAAAACTCTTTTCTTTAAAAAGAAACTAAAAAGCTAGAAAACCACGTAGAAATCAATTGCACAAAGCGGCCAAACAAAAGCAAGGTTGCCTCATCTGTCAAATTGTCAAATCTTGTATTTCGGCTAAGCGGGAAATTTGAATTTATCACCTTCGCCTTCGGTCGAAATCGTCGAAATTAACCTAGCTAATTTTACCATCATTTTATTTTTATTCTATCAAAAATACATAATAAACATTTTGTTTGACTTAATTTTTATTTGCATGATTTGTATCAATAAAATGTTACGAAAAGGCCATTTCTTTTAAATTATGTAAAAAACATAAAATAATGTTTAGCCGCCATTATAAATTAAACAGATCAAAAAAATTGCTCGAATGTTAGTTAAATACCAATGTTAATGATATGGTTTGAAAAGTATAAATATGCGTTGAAGGTTTGCCATCAAAAATCCAATATTTATTTGCCGGCAACAAAAAGGCATGCTTTATTTAATCAGGATTGGTATGCCGCCATTTTTGTATGCTTGCCGGCAATTCGCCTGCATGTAAAATTTATTTGGCAATTGAGTGTTTATTTAGGGTTAACATTAAAAAATTAACCCGCGTATTAGATGTTGGCATAATATTGCCACCAATTGCCAATGCTTTACCATCAATGCCAATATGAAAAATGTATATTGCCGGCAAATAGTGTTTGCTGAGAACCTTATGATTTATTTAATATTTATTTATTGCAGTCCTTCTAAAACAAAAAAAAATAAGTATAAAATTGTTTTACTTACCTAAATTGCTGCTTATTAAATAAAAGCATTTTTTACAAACTTATGTATAGTAAACATAAACATTCTTTTTAAGCTTTAGTTAAGATTTTGGTTCTTATGCTAATCTAAATAAATTACATGAAAATAAATTTCAATATAAAGGTTGCTACGTATAAAACCTGGTTTACAAAAAAAAGTTTAAAAACGATAAGAAAAGATCTTAAAGTTAAAAATGTGGGTAATTTGTATTTCAAGAAATAAACTGCCGAATATACTTTATAAAATAATTCTGCTCATATTTCGCTTGATAAAATGGTCAATATTTCATAGAAACTACAGTCCGATTAAGCTCAGATAATGGAATCTTAAGAAATTTAAATTAGATCATAACTCACAACGTTAACCCCTTAAACGTAGGATTATAATCTCTAAATCCATTATTTTTGTAATCAAAAATCATGAAAATAAAGTACTCAATATTACACTAAGTAAAGTGTTAAAAAAGTAACTTTTTTAACAGTTTAGTTTATTACTCTTTCACTTAGTGTCTTGTTTCAGCGCCTACTACGTTTTATTTTAACAGAAAGGTATGCAATGTATCAATAAGGCGACATCGACTAAATAAAAAATCTAGTTACCGTAAAGTATATACTTTATCCAAGTTTCATATTCCAAACAGTGATCAACGCGTGGTATCGCGATTTTTGTACGTGTATTGGTTGAAAGGCAATAAAACATAATTTTATTTCTGAAGCCTTGCCCTGCAGGGCGGGCATTGTAGTATAGTAGATAATAACACGATTTTTAAAAAAAACAAGTTTTACACCTTTTATCTAATTGCATTTTCTGACCCATGTTTAAATACACTTCCTTATATTTTTTAATGCAGAATTTCCCTTTATTTTTTGTAACAACATTCTGTAATAAAAAAGTACTTTTCCGCACAAGTGCGGTAAAGTGACTTTTTCAGAACTAAAATACTTGCGGAAAAGTGATCTTTTTATTTTGGTGCATGCATAAAGTGTCTTATTTACGTATGGAATTGCCGTACTCGCATAATGGCTCATGCTGCCAACTTCCCAATTGTAAAAAAATCGCCTTATGCACTTGTTACAAAAATGACTATTATGGGACAAATTTTATCATGTGTTCAAGGGAATATGAGAAGAGGGTATTACAACCACATCATTCACATTCTCTTAGACAGCCAGGCTGCTTCTAAAGGCCTTGGATGCCCATCGTATAACGTTCAAAATCACGATGGAGTACCTAAACAACATCAAGGAGCTCGCCGCAAGGACAACAGGATAGAACTTCTGTGGGTTCCTGGACACTCGGGAATAGAAAGCAACGAAAAAGCGGATGAACTAGCAAGAGCTGGGTCATCTAGAAGGTTCAGTGGTCCAGAGCCAGTACTTGGACTGTCCAAAAAGGTAATAAAAACAACGATAAGCAGATGGTCTCAACAACAACATCTCATTCGCTGGCATACATCACATGGACAAAGACATGCGAAAAGACACTAGGCGATCTTCCAAGGATCTTAAAACCCGAAGTCCTCCAGCTAGAGCGCCCTCAGTTAAGACAAGTAGTAGGACTTTTGACAGGACACTGTCGTCTAAGGAAACACTTGCAAAAAATGAGCATTTACAATGGATACAACATGCAGGCTTTGCGGGGAAGGGGACGAATTAGCCTTACACATAATATACAACTGCAATGCACTGACACGCAAAAGACACAGTCTGTTTGGGAACATACATAGCGGGAACCCTGTCCCGGATAAACATCTTGGCAGAAATCTACTACACCTGATAAAGGGCAGTGGACTTCTGTAACAAGGAGGGGTGCACAATAAGCCAATAAGCTGCAGTGCAAACATAGTCGAATGACCAACCTGCCTTAAACCAACCAAACCATGGGAAAAATTGTCTCTCTATCTTTCTACATAAAAAATAAGTAAGCAATTAAAAGTCTGTCCATATATTTAAATTTATGCCACAAAGTATGTTAAAAGAAATCATTAAAATTTGCATGTGAAATATAATATAAAATTAATTTTGCATAACACCGAACATAATTAAAATATATTATAATCAGCAGTGTACTTTAGTGAATTTGACCTCTTTTCAAGCTGACTTAATAACAACATATTTACTAATGAATCTCTTCAGTAAATAACGCCATGCATGAAGTTAATAAAGATATATGAGTTTTGTAAGCGTAATATAGGAAGTTGGATATAATAACAAGTTATTTATTATAAAGTTTAAAATTTGTTTTAGCTCTTAATTGGAGAATATAATTAGAAATTTAAAAAACTGTATATACAGTGGCGTACCACAGACCTCTTGGTCTTTGTTACAAAAACGGGGTTATATGTTAATAATAGAAAAATATGGTAAACGTCTTTGTTGTACTAAAAGCTGAAAAATAATTCGGTAAGTCCCAGCTACCATATCGCATCAATCTTCTCATTAATTTAGGGTATTGATCAGACAAATAATAAAACCGTTGGGCGTAGCCTATTCAGAGTAAATATTATTATAGAAATTTTAAGTTCCTTACGATTTTATTATTTGTCTTATCAATACACCAGATTGTGGTGTGGGCCCTATTCTACCAATCAGGCCTTTTCATTTGATACCCATATTGGGATTGTAGTGAAGTAATATGTAATCTGCCATTTTGTAGCGGCGGACATCTTGGATTTAAATTTTTTCATAATGGGTTCTATTCTACCAATCAAGCCTTTTAATTTGATACCCATATTAAGGTTGTAGTGAAGTAATATGTTATCTGCCATTTTGTATCAGCGGCCATCTTGGATCCACAATTATAAAAAAAAATATTATATTGTATTGTCATCAAGTAAAATAATCTTTACCGAATTTCAGATCAATCGTTTGTCAGGAAGGGGGCAAATTCCAATTACTCGATTTGTCCCAAATAAATACCAAAAACAAATAATAATTAACAAATAACAAACAGGTCAACTTGGGTAAAACGTTTAAAAATATTTAATATACGTACAGTGTGTCTTAGGTAATTTTTCAGAAGAAAATAGGTTTATTGCCTTAACTTTAAATTATGACATAAAACAACATTTACTTATACATATTTGTCCGATTTTCAAAACTATTAGTAATTTATTTATGGTCATTTGTCATATTTTTTAATTCAAACTTTCCCTGAATTTTACCAAAAAAAATTGTATTTTTAGTTTTGGGCGCTGCGAACAGTTTTCCCTAAATATCGATTAAATATATTTTTTCTTTGCTTTTAAATATCAAAGTTCCTCTTGTAACATCTATCTCAGGACACACTGTATATGCGGATGCTTAAAAAAATAATTATGCAGGAATAACTGGGCAAACGAGTTACTGTTTTATCGGACAAGTTTACCACAATATTTAACATTGTGCCGAAAATCGTAAGTGTTACAGTAATGGAACCATAAGGCTCATTGACATGTTTTGGATATCGGATTGGGTGGAATTAGTAACTGTAAACCTTATGATTTTTGACAAAATGTTTAAAAATTTTACGTAAAACATTATGGTAAACTTATCCGACAAAAAAGTGACGCGTTTGCCCAGACCGATACCCGAAACATTTGACATTTACAGGCTGGATTAAAGCGCCTCTTCTATATATGGCGGTATGAATATTCGTGGTAGACCCGTCAAAAAGAACCCCCTAAAATGGTTTAAAAAGTGTTCTTATTATAAAGTCCATTTTATTACTGGCCCAGCGACTAGTAAGTTAATATTAGCAATTTCTACCAAAAATGTAAGGTTTTTATTATTTTTAAATAATCCGTGACAAAAACTTAAAAATTATTATTTAAACGTAAAATATCCTTTTATGTTTAAATATTTTTTAAATTAATTATTTTTCTTTTAAAAGAATGACTATTTAAAAAAAATACATTTATGTTTTCCGGAATTCAACGTTATAAACAAAAATACAGCTTAAAAACTATAAGTCATATTTTAAAATAAAATATTTTTTTAAATTTCATTTTATTATGGTTTTTTTAAATGTAAATGTAAAAAAGAAAAATATGAAAATAATTTATATTTTATTTTTACAATTCTACCAGTGTTTTTACTATCTTTTAGAAGAAATAACACAAAAAATTAATTGTAACACGAGATAAAGGCAACAAACACATTAGTCTTAGGAAACCAACCCTTTTAGCATAAGCGATAAAAGTGTCCGAGATTCGTGACATCTAACACCCATAAAAACACTAAACCAATTATTTATTTTGCCGTAAATTGCGAATAAAATATTTACGAATGGCGTGTCCCTAAAAATTCAGACGGTTCGGATATTTTTGTCTTTCCTTTTGGACATGCCATGATTATTTTAAGACTTTTCAGTTCAATTCATAATTTTAAAACTATTACAGGTAGACATATGGTACATGTGGTACTTTTTAAACCTCTTATGGTACATGTGGCACTTTTTAAACCTCTAATAATTTAAAACAATATAATACAGACTGTTAACAGGGGGACAAACGAACCAGCAATATATTTTTTCGAAAAAAGTCATTTTTATAACAATTTCTGCTTGCTACTACGAAGAGATAATGTTGATTTTGTACACGGGTTTAAAAAACCTAAAAACATTTTTTTTTCAAAGTAAACTACCTTAATTTTATATTTTTAAGCAAAATATCATTTAGACAATTTAATACGAATCGCATTTTAAATGACTTTATTAATGTTATAGGGCAGGTGTGGCCAACCGGTCGATCGTAATCGACTGGTCGTTCGCGACTATTAGTCCAGTCGATCGGGGCAAAGCAAAAACTATAAATACGTAGAACACACTGCACAACGTTATTACCAACTGCTGCACACATCACCTTGTATCATTTTTTTAATCGCCTTAGGTATAGTAGAAACAGTTTAAAAATGCAAATTCGGCACCCTTTGAAAATAATAAAAAAACATAAAAAAGGCCACCTGCAAATTCCCATAAATAATGCGGCTTAGTCAGTGTTGCCACGCTGACTAAGATTTACTTATAATAGTTTAATAGAAATTAAAGTTGATTATCTCAATAAACGAATTATTTTATTTTAAGATTTTTTAATATAAATAAAGTACTTACCATGCCGAGGTGAAGGTGGTAATACTTAAATACTATCATCTTCCGTATCACATTGGCCTACTGATATTATTAACGGCCCTATATTAGCACCTTTATTTTAAAAGTTCTCCTTTATCACGTGCTTTACGCCCCCAGGCCAGTATTTGTCTACTTTTTTAACCTCCTTGTCTTATTAGTTTGAACACATTTTTACCAAATTTGGGTTCGGTATTATTTTTCGGACGAAGTTCTTCAAATAATGCCACATATGTTCTATAGAATGGAACACACAATAATACGGTAGTTGGTTTTTCTGTACTTGTTTTGAGTGATATGGAGCGTTATCAAGAACTATAACACTTTGCGGTTGTAAATTTGAAATTAGGTTGATTTAAAACCATTGTTTAAAAAGTGCAGAATCCACATCTTGATGCTAGACAGCGCTACATTTTGCAATGTTATTGGCTGATACCATTAACCTGTTTTTAACAAAACCATTTTCGTTCCCCGCATGAACGATAATAATTCTTTTTCAACGAGAAGGTGGTACATCCAGTCAGTCCAGTGTTGTTTTTTCAGTCCCGTCCGTCTATTCCTTGCCTTTAATCTCGTGCGTATCGTACCACGTTTTATCTAAATAGACAATTGGCTTGCCCTCGCTGCGGTATTTGGCGATACTGTAAAGGTATTCTTTTCTGTACTTTACTATTCTTGAGGATTCCATATTTTGTTGCCTTCTATCCATTTTTTATATCGGAGTTAAGTTCTTTTTAAAGTACTTTTAGAGTTGTTAATGATTTATGGGGAAAGTTAAGTTTTTTCTTTCTTACTTCAGCTAGAATGTCACTTGCAGTAGAAAATATATTTTTCTTATAAAAATTATAAACTAAATTTTTAATTTTCATTTTTACGCCTGTTTGCACTTTTTTAAGCATAGGTTGATTTTTTTTCTGCATTCTTCAGTGACACCTTGGGTAACAATATTATCAGCAGTGCGAAAACAAATATTTGCTAATTTACTAACTTTTTTATATTTAAATAAATATTTAATAGTACTTGTTGAGCTTCGCGAGGTAGATGTTTTCCAGTCTAATCGGTAATATTACCGTTAGTTTTCTCCGTCTTTTTGTGTCTTTACTAAGTTCATAGGGACCCCAAAATTTCTGACTGTCCGTAAATGGTGCCACGGTTTAAAATTATTTGAGGCACTTCAAATTGTCTCCAAATTGCAGTTTTTTAATCTCTACCAATAACACTAGACGAAATAATAATACACTGTACAGAAAAATAAAAACTATATAACAAAAAGCACTAGAACAAAAAAAAATAATATAACATATTTTGGGCAAAGATCGTTAAAGTAACGAAATCAATCACTCTGTTTTCGCAAACAGCCAAAAATTAACTAAAATGTAAAATGTATTTAACACTATTAATATATATGGCAACATCTAATATTATTTTAATATGAAGACGGTTTTTTTCGTTTAGTCGGGGGCAAGTGGTATTAAAATAGGTATAATATAGAATTTAAATTTATTACGTTTTTTACCTAAATTAAATGGTTTCTAATTATCATTTCCTAGAGTTTTACAATTATAATATCAAAAGGTCTTATCATGCATATTCTTTGTTGTTTTAATATGCTATGTTAGCTTGGTAACAAGGGGTTACGCTTGCACGAGTGGTGCTAAGGGTTGTTATAAATTCTATAGGCAATGTCCGGACACTTTGATTTCTGGTACGTTTAAGTTTTGCGGGGAAGGGGGAGTTCACGATATTTGTTTGTGGTTTAATGTATTATAAAATTCATGCTGCAATGTTCACAAAGAGATTTGTTTACATTATGATTTTTTGCCATTAACATCTCCTTACCCTCTGTGGAATACCAAAAACCTTGGCTTAATATAACTAGAAAACATTAATTACATTTACAGGAAAAATATAGTTGCTAATCCTGATCCTCCATGAACATAAATTCAATATTACAAAGTTTAGTACTGGATAACAATAATACATATAATTTTATTCCATAAAATGTGTTCCTAAAATTATTAAATTTATCCGAATGTCACTGGCTCTTGGACTACTTTATAAAACACGCCGCTCTCCTTTACAGTCCGTGCCGAGAGACGCACGTGCATCAAGCGGCTTATTATAAAGGAAAGTTAGCAAAGGCGGCCGCGAAGAAAGCCATACCGATTTAATTGCTTACAACTTTTTTGTGCTTTTTTTTGTTTTCAAAGAGTACCGA
This sequence comes from Listronotus bonariensis, assembly GCA_014170235.1. Taxonomy (NCBI): domain Eukaryota; kingdom Metazoa; phylum Arthropoda; class Insecta; order Coleoptera; family Curculionidae; genus Listronotus; species Listronotus bonariensis. The sequence continues at coordinate 45,741 of JACEGR010005023.1, read as the reverse complement.
ATTTGCGTTTTTAAACTGTTCCTACTATATGTAATTGATAAGTCGCACTGGGTGTCGTCAGTGAAAAGTCGATTTTGTATTTAAACCAGTTGCCCACCCCTGTTATAGGGCTATCAAAAAGTATGATGAAACTGATTTTGAAGTTATTAAAACTTAATTATTTTAAATTTTTAAACTTTCATAATTTGCTTTTTAAATAATTGCTTTTTCCAATTTTCTACACAACAAAATTTTTTAGCTGTAAACGTATGTGATCAAAATGTTTTTTGCCAAATTATGTATTATAGCTTTTATCGATTATTAACATTACTAGCTATGATTCCCGGCTTCGCTCGGGAGTTTATATGAGACCCAAATAACCGTTGTTCTGAATGAAGTTCAACTACTCGACAACAGATGGCGCCACTACACATATTTTACATTTTTGCCACCCACAACCACCCACTTCCACCCACCCCGACCAAACTCCTTTACTCACAATGGGAGACCAAGGGGTATTTGTAACCCCGACGGGAAGTTGATCGGAGTTGCGGATGATAGCGAAAATCGTGGACACACGAACGTACATTAGCATTTTATATAATATACTAGCTATGATTCCCGGCTTCGCTCGGGAGTTTATATGAGACCCAAATAACCGTTGTTCTGAATGAAGTTCAACTACTCGACAACAGATGGCGCCACTACACATATTTTACATTTTTGCCACCCACAACCACCCACTTCCACCCACCCCGACCAAACTCCCTTACTCACAATGGGAGACCAAGGGGTATTTTTAACCCCCACGGGAAGTCGATCGGAGTTGCGGATGATAGCGAAAATCGTGGACACACGAACGTACATTAGCATTTTATATAATATACTAGCTATGATTCCCGGCTTCGCTCGGGAGTTTAATAACCGTTGTTCTGAATGAAGTTCAACTACTCGACAACAGATGGCGCCACTACACATATTTTACATTTTTGCCACCCACAACCACCCACTTCCACCCACCCCGACCAAACTCCCTTACTCACAATGGGAGACCAAGGGGTATTTGTAACCCCGACGGGAAGTTGATCGGAGTTGCGGATGATAGCGAAAATCGTGGACACACGAACGTACATTAGCATTTTATATAATATATTAGATATTAGATTTAGATTTAGATTTTAAATAAATTTACCCAATAATCTTTTGCTTAAAAATAAAAAATAAACTCTTGGAGAAAAATCATGTTTTTAAATTTCTGCGAGCCCTGTATACAAAATCACCATTTTCTCTACGTGAATCCTATTTTTTGCACAAAAATACATTTTTTTATAAAGAATAACTTTTTTTCAAAAATAAATTTTTTGGTTCAGTTTTTGTTCTCTTGTTAACCTTCGTTGCCATCCGTAGACAGTCTGTATATGTTATATTAAGTATATTATATTCTTTAATTGGACGGAGATCTGGATATTTTCAATACGTTGTATTACCTCCAAAATGCAATAATTCTGTAGGTACAAGGCGTTGCTAAGCAATATGTACTTTTCCGACCATGGTCGGAAATATTTCTTCCGGACGTTTACCTTTTCCTATGCTTTTAATATTAATGGAACGTTTGTCGAAATCAATCAACAATACATGACAATACCATAATAACGTAATATACCGAAATTATATAAATATAATGTTTATAATTATTAAACCAAAAAAATATTATTTGATATATTGATACCTAAAATGAAAACTGAAGAATAATTTTGTTCCAAGAAAAAATTAGCATATGTAAGGCGTAGAACAAGCATGTTTCCAGACTCTTGGTGGTTGCTAGTAATGCCTCGTACAGCATACCCTAGTATCGTCCGTAAATACATATATCGCTTTTCATAAATGTTAGGGTAGGGCGGGGCTAGTTGAGCATAGAGGTAAGTTGGGTAATCAAAATATCTCAAAAACTATCGACCGCACGCGAAAGCATCAAATAACATAAAGAAGGGGTTGCGCGAGGGGAACTCATTGTGCCACCACTAGTGCTGACGCGGCGATCGAGAAAAGTATCCGTGCGCATTGTTTATTTTGTCATTAAAAAGTAAAATAATTGCAAGCAAGACAATTTTATCTGTGATAGTTAAATGTATTCTGTTCCTAATGTAAGTGTTAATCTTAAGTAAATTTATTGCAGTTTAATTATGTATAAAGATTTTGGATATAATTCAAACCGGTTTTCTAATAATTTTACTTTTCCTTTAAAATTTTAGGTTGGGGTTAGTTGAGCTACAGTTGCCCAACTAACCCTACGGTTTTAGGTATAATTTTTTATATATATATATATATATATATATATATATATATATATATATATATATATATATATATATATATATATATATATATATATATATATATATATATATATATATATTAGGATACGAACTTATAACAGTAAGACTACTAGAATCTCCTCAGGATTTAAAAGAGGCTGCAACCCGAACTTTGTACAAACAACAAAGAAAACGACCTAACCTATCTAACTTATAAATTTTCTCTGGAAATAGTTTGACCATACCCAAGAAAAGGAGCCCAATCAAACAGAAGATAAAGAAAAGCTGCAGTTTTAACAGATCCAGAAGGCATTACAAGAGAAGCAAAATAAAACTGCCTAAAAAGTTTAAAAACGAAGAATATTTATCTTTTAAATAAAATAAATTAGGTATTTAAATTAGGTAAAATTAAAAATAAAAGTATCACCGAAAGCAATTCTCGGCATAAACATGAAAAACAATTGCAAGTTACATTAAATTCTTTTAACAAAAAGCTTGTGTTTAATATATATAGTTAAAATATAAAAAATAAATTAGGATTTTAGTAAATTAGGATTACTTTTTCTATGACCTACTACTACTCTATAACAATAATGTGTGACATAATATGCGGTATCTTGAAAAACGACTTAAAAAAATAGAGTGTAACATATTTTTAAAAACGATTTTTTTTCATTTTAAAATTAAAGAGGATATGGGATTTCCATTAAAAATTAAAAAATATATAAAAACGTATCAAAAATTTTTCACGTAATTCTGCAAACTGCAAAAAAGTTTTTGTTTTTTTTTTTAAATAAAGTTAAAAAATTTCTATAAACAAAGAAAAAGATTAAAAAAAAACGTATGAATTTAAAAATCACGCTGAGTATAGAAGGAACAGTTTAAAAATGTAAATTCGATGCTCTTTGATAAAAAAAAAAAAATTACAAAAAGTTTAAAGCAAATAAATCGGCATGCTTGACTTCGCGGCCGCCTTTGCTATATGTTTTTTATGATATGCCGGTTGATGCAGCTGGTCATCGCACTATGGGATAGAAATTAATTTTTTTGGTCAAAATTCTGAAACTTACCAATCTAACTTAAAATGGGGTGCTTTTTACTGGAAAAATATTATAAATTATTACAAATGCTTTTTGGAAACCTAAAACTTATTATATGTTATTATAAATTTACACCCCCTTAACATTATTATTTTTTATTGTACAAAATAAACTAAAATGTCAGCTTGTTTGGTTAATTCGGTAGTATTCTAATCAGTAATCCAATGATTATTATCTCATATGATATACAGGGTACGACGATAGGTATGATTTTTTAAATGAAATACCCTGAATATTATAATACCACCAAAAAATATTTTAAAATGCTTTAAAAAATACTACATTTGATGTGTCTATCTCAATTAGTTTCGGAAATATGACCATCCTAATCTGAGAAAATAATTTTAAATTCTTAGAAGCGTAATAGAGATACATCTTCCCAACTTTTTTTATTTTTTAACGTATAAAATAAATAAAAAAACACTGTTTTGTTGGGTAGATTCTGTAGAATCCATATCTTTCATCAGAATGCTTTTATCTTTTAGGATATACAGTGTAGGACAAAACCTATTAAATTTTAAAATGGAAAACCTTGTAAATTATAAAAAATCTTGTATCTGTCCTTACACTCAGAAGTAGCAAAAAGTAGGAAGGCAATTGTAAGTACAAAAACTGATAAAGAAAAAGGTAAAAAAATCTTTGACAAAAGTAGCGAGACTTCGCGAGACTGCATCGGAAACACAACAATAGCTCTTATTATTTAAACTCTTTTACTTTTTTAGTAAACAAGGCTAATAATAAACTAAGTAGATTAAATGTTGTATATTTATGTTTACTTAAAATACATTTTCAAGTTTCTTATTACCCCAATAGAAGTCGTCATATCCTTTTATAATTTTGCGTACATTTAGTTTGGAGTATCTACTTTGAAATGTGTGGCATTTAGTGGCATAAGCCACTAAAATTTCAAAGTTGCTTTTTGGCCAAAATAATGAATTTCTATCCTATAGTGTATCGGCGCGTCGCTGTAAAGGATAGCGGCGCCTTTGTATAAAATAGTCGGATTGCAGGCGGCCTTTTTTATGTTTTTTTGTATTATTTTCAAAGGGTACCGAATTTGAGCTTTTAAAATGTTCTTACTATAAATAAGGTAGCTTTCGGTTTTCACTCGTAAGTCTGGTTTGAAATTCGACCCTTAAAATTTCATGTAAAACATAAAATCATAGGTTTTTATAAAAATAATTAATTTGGCTCACCCTGTACAGACAATTTCACTATATTTTGCTAAAAATTTAAAATAATCGTAACTTAAATTAAATAAATTAACTCACTGCAAAATATTCGTGCGCCACACTGTGAAATTTAAAATCCATTCGTTTCAAGTCTAATACCCTTTATAAAAGTCTATTATTTTAATCAGTAATGTAAATAGACTTCTATTAAATAAATTGCATGCACGCCATCTATTATTACATGGCTAATTGAGCTTTAAACCACCGGCACTGCCCGTAAACGAAAAAATAAAAAGATTTATTACTTTAAAGCTTAAATGCATAGCAAACTTAATTACTTAAAGGCAATTCAAGCTAACTATGAACAATTTTGATGGTATATATTATTTTCTGTAAACACAAAATCTTTGTATTTGTCTTAAAGGCATTTTTGCTTTAAAAAAAAACAATATTTTTTATGAATGGGAGCTTTAAAAGAACGAGCTGTCAGACATGAAAAAAAAAATACATTATGCATGTGTTGCATATTTACAATTTTAACTTTTTGGTAATTTATAGTACATTTTCTAACGAGTGCCAAAAGTGCTACTTTTCCGCACGCGTTGTTCGGTCAAGCAGTCAAGTGCGGAAAAGTGGTTTTCAGCACGTGTTAGGAATGAAGGGTTCCTAGCAAAAACCGCATTTGTCAAATTTGTCCCCTTTTGAATTATTGGCAACATTGTATCAAAAAATATCGTAGTGTGTTATCTGAAAAATATTTCGAGCAAAAACAGCCATTGTCAGCCTTATTCGTACAGATAAAGTATGGATTGTTCGGCAAAAACCGCACTTGTCTTGACATGTGATATTTTTGCAGGAAATTAAGGATTCGTTACAGTGTTTAAAAATGGACGCGTCGCAAAACGTTGTGCCGACAATTAAAGCTAAACAACTGAAGAAAAGAGAGTTAATACGTCTTAAAAAAGTTAAAGGTGCTGCTCACTTAAATCATAAAGATGTTTTGGTTCCGGAAAAGCAAATTGGTGAGGATTGCATGTAAGTTTTTACGCTTTTTATCTTGTTTATTTCTTCTAACCTCAAAATCCGTCGTAGGTGTGCTCGTCACAAATGCTTCAGTGCGGTGCTGCCAGAGCAAAGGCAAGAAATTTTCCAAAGTTTTTATAATATTCCGACAAAAGACTTACAAGATTCACATCTGTCTGGCCTTATTACATTACAAGCAGTAAAGCAAAGAAGGTCGCGAAAACCTGCAAGAAATAACGTTCTCGTTGATTATTCCGACTCGGATGAAGACTTCACTTTACCAAATTATGAACATTCAGGTTCTTATGCTTTTAAAGTTCGAACAAAGCTAACTGAGGATTGTTATAAAGAAGTGCCCGTATGTAAAAAGGCTTTTCTTAGTCTCCACGGAATCAGTTGTGCGCGCCTTAGACGCATACAGGAAAACCTAAGTAAAACAGCAAAATCACCCTGTGACAGGCGCGGTAAACATAATAATAGACCCAATGCTTTACCTTGTGAATTGCAAAATTTAGTTGAAGATCACATTAAATCATTCAGACCTCGACAATCTCACTATTCATTAAGGCAAAACCCAAATCGTTACTATCTCCCAGAGACCCTAAGTGTTCGGGCATTGTACAGATCATTTTTAAAAGATTATCATATTAATGTTAGCTATAAAGCTTATTGGACAGTTTTTCATAAGAAATTCAATATAAAATTTGGAATGCCAAGAACTGATACATGCTCAACTTGCGACTCTCTAATTCAAAACATTTCTGCAGCAGAAAGTGACGAATTAAGAGCTCCCCTACTAGCGGAAAAGGAGCTTCATTTGAGAAAAGCGAAAGCATTCTATGATTTGAAGAAAAAGTGGCAAGAAAAGGCTAGAAATGGTGAGGCAATGGTTATTTGTTTCGACTTTATGCAAAATTTACCTTTACCGCATATTAGGGACAACTTAGCGTTCAGATGCCGTCAGCTTTGGTATTACGTTTTTGGCGTCCATAATCTTAAAGATGATAGTGCAACAATGTACACCTACGATGAAACAATTGCAAAAAAGGTCAAAATGAAGTTACTTCATTACTTTTTCATTATTTTACACAGGTTCTTGCCGTCACTTCTCGAAACTTGGTATTAATAAGTGATGGTTGCCCGGGACAAAATAAAAATTATGTTATGATGCATTTTATGTATTTATTAGTCCACTGCTTAAAGTGGTTTGACAATATTACCTATAGTTTTTCCCATACGTGGCCATTCATTTCTACCCAACGATCAAGACTTTTCAGTTATTTCAAAACGAAAAGCGGTTGAAATAGCAGAGATTCCCGAGCATTGGGATACAATCATACAGACTTGCAGGAGAAATCCGTCTCCATTCAATCTGATTAAGGCACAACAAAAAGACTTGTTTAACATAAAATTATCCACAGATAAATATTTTCTTAAGAACCCGAGACCTCCAATTAAGCTGAAATCGTTAAGAATGTATCGCATTCAGGCGAAAAACAAGTTTTTGGAAATAAGGGACAGTTATAGTGGACCATGGAGACAATCCGTACTTCGAAGTAAAATACCTCTATGCAATGAACTTCAACTTTTTCCGTTATACCGAGAACCTTTAGCCATTAATCCATTAAAAATAAAAGGCCTACAGACTCTCAGCAAGGTACTAAGCAAAAAGAACATACCAGATTCTATAATGCCCTACAACCAACAGAATCAAAAACTGCAGAATTAAGCGACGTCGATCCCGAAGATAATAGCAGTGGGTGTGACGAATAGAAAAAATGATCTTTACGTATTTAGAACATAAGTTTAAGTTTGTATTTAACATTGAAGGATTATTACTTAAGTGAACTTTGTTTTATCATATTCCAATAAAACATGTTTTTTTGTAAGTTGATTTTAATTTTCTTGCAAAAATAGCACTTGTCAAACAAAAAAATCTAATTTATGATGTTAAAACGTTTTTAAATTTACTTTATTATAAATTGTTTTGTTATGTATTTTTATCTACAAACCATCCAGAAGCCGTCTTTTAAAATAATTAATATCTAAGAAGATAAAAGGTTTTTTTAGTTTTCTGTAAAAAGCTATTTTTTGACAAATGCGGTTTTTGCTAGGAACCCTTCGAATGCTATTTTTTCTACGAGCGTTTTTTTTTTATTTTAACACAATGCTACCTGATATCCTTTCATACCAAATCAAAATTCCTTTTTAAATATGAAGTACATGAAAATCCCTCATCCCGAATTACTAATATTTGGTTTAAAATTTTTGTACTTTTCCGGCACTAGTGCAAAAGAGTAGTGAGGCATCGTGTACTTTTCTGCACTAGTGCGGAAAAGTGATTATTTTCCGCATCAGTGCTGAAAACTGACTGACTCCAAACTAAATTGAGTTCAGAAAAGTGCTGCTTTCCACACGCTGGTAGAAAAAATCATTATGGTTACTTTTTTAAATAATTTCCTATAAATTAATTTGCAAATTATTAATTTATAATTAATAAATATTAAATAAAATGCACATAAACTAAACATAAAGTAATGGCGGCATGTATGTTAACTTGGTTGGTGGTTTATTTAATTTCTCGTTGACTGTCAAATTTAAACTGTTAATAAATTATGCAAAAGAAAAGATGGTAAACAGTTTATTATACTATAACCTTTAAAATTATTCGGTTAGTCCTAGCACCTGCCAAATCGCACCAATCTTTTCATCAATCTGGACTATTGATCGGACAAATAATAAAAGCGTTGGGCATACCGTGGCGGGTAAATATTAGGATAGAAATGTCAAGTGCCCAACGATTTTATTATTTGTCTAATCAATACCCCAGATTGATAAGAAGATTGGTTTGATTTGGTAGGTGCTAGGACTAACCGCATTATTTTTTATCTTTTAATACCATAAAACTAAATAACACTTTTTTTTACATAACATATTTAAGTTTTTAGTTTTGTGTTAGTTAATACTTCTTATTTTATTAAGGTTATTTATTGCCCTACTATCACTAACCAACGATTTTATATTGAAATAGTTATGGAAAATATTTAATTCGCCATTTTGTGGCAGCGGCCATCTTGGATTTTATTTTTTTATAGTGAGCTCTATTCCATAAATCAAGTCCTTTCATTTGATACTTATATTGAGGTAGTTGTGGAAAAAAATATGTAATCCGCCATTTTGTAGCGGCGGCCATCTTGGATTTTATTTTTATTTATAGTGAGCTCTATTTAACGAATTTAGCCCTGAAAAAAGGTAATTCGCCATTTTGTGGTGGCGGCCATCTTAAATTTTAATATTTTTCGTAGTGAACTCTATTTTACCAATTAAGCCCTTTCATTTGATATCCATATTGAGGTAGTTGTGGAAAAAAATATAATCAGCCATTTTGTGGTGGCGGCCATCTTGAATTTTATATTTTTATAGTCAGCTCTATTCTACCAATGAAGCCCTTTCATTTGATACCCATATTGAGGTTGTAGTGAAGTAATATTAATATATTAATCCCCTATTTTGTATCGGCGGCCATGTTGAATTAACAATTATAATAAGTGTATAAGGTATATTGTATTGTCATCCAGATTAAAGCTGAATTTATAGATTGACATTTCTGTATTCATTCGTTATCTGACATTTTCAGTTAGAAGATAAAACAAAAACTTTGCATTTGTCAATTTATAGTTTTCTGTTTACCGTTTTCATATACCATATCAGAAACCGAAACGTCAAACGGCGATCGGTAACGAAAACGTTAATCTATTGATCGGTCGTTAGGAAGAATGCCAAATTGCAGTTACTAAATTTGACCCAAAAAACAAATAGTAAATAATAAATAAACCGCTCAATTTAAGTAAAAACTTAAAAAGTTTATTTCTACTCTTATATAGAGTACTAAAATAGAGTACATTATGTTTATGACTATAATCACAAATACAGCATTTTTTAACAGTCAACATAATTAATTTTTCTACGGGCATTTGCAAAGCAAAAATAATTTTTAATCGATTACGAAAATATAAAATGTCTTTAGGATTCTATTTTTAAAATGATTGATTGACTGTATACATACAGTTTATTTTTTGAATGAGATAAGAAACTTAAATTGCATACCATTTAGGTAAAAGCGTATTATTACTGAAACTACTTAAAGGCATGAAAAAATTTATGGTCACGTGACCTTAGGGCCTTAAAAACATGTACTACCTGTATAACCTTCTATTAAATAAAAAAATAATAATAATCAAAATGTTAATTTTGCCTCTTGACACTAGACCAAATAACCACAATTATTTTTATTTTAAAAAGTTTTAGTATTATACACGATCTTAATATTTAGGCCCGTCAAAAGATGAAGGGTGTAACGGTAATTTTTCGCGGTTTCGAAAAACTACAATTTTTGGCGCGTTATAATTAATATCTCGGGCGCCACCCTTAGTTGTTTATAGTGGTAAAGGGTCCACTTTGCCTCTCGGATAGCTTGTATACAGTGGAGAAAGGTTCTCCAAGGTTTAAGTTTTCGTGCAGAGTCCAAATTTACTATACTACAAAATAAAACACACAATTACAGTAAGAATAGTCAAATAAATTTGGCTATATTCAATACTTTAGATATCTATACCAAAATTAATTTCAATATATATTATCGAGACCCATCATGTAAATAAATAAAAGATTAATTAAAGTATTGACACATCTACTACGATATACGGTTAGCGGTGATTCTTTACGGTAACGGTCTTTTATCGTGACCCACCCTGTAAATAAATAAAAGGTTAGTTAAAGCATCTACAAATCTCCGACGATATACGGTCCACGGTGATTCTCTACGGTAGCGGTCTTATAGCCCATCAAGCGGTATACTTACAATACGGATTGACTGTCCTGAATCGCTTGTGTACGTTAAATTTGGGATGGGACCTTTACAAATGTGTGTCACTGGCCAAGAAGTAATGCCACTTGCCAGTGACGTCACTGCCTCCGACAGGTGATAGGCAGGTTCGAACCTTTTATGTTCTCTCTCTCTCTCTATTTTTTTCTTGGTTTTGGTCCTTTCAGGTCCAATCCACCACTCTCCCCTTCCGGACTATGCTTTCCAGGGCTTCATCGGCGGAAAATCTGGATAATCGAGCTCGTAGCTCCCAGAAATTCCAAAAGAAAACAAACAATTCAACAATCGATGCAATGCATAGATTGTCGGCTGTCAAATCAAGATCTGCTACTGATGTTACGTATAACCTTCACTTTCACTACTGACAGTTCCCATGGCACGCCCATCTATTTCCCGTCATTTAAGAAATACCTCGTGTTCACTACCAAACAGGATACCATCAGCTTATAGGAATCTTCGCTCACAGCGCTTAGATCCAGAAGAAAGATGCCGTCAATTTAGCGTGAATCTTTCCTTGATCCTCGAAGGTAAAAAAGTTCGTACGACACCTCTAGCCGCCACTCCGGGAAGAACTTTGTAGTCCTCTACGCACGGTCGCACTGTCCGGAGGTCAAACAAAGAGTCCTTAACCACCAAGATAACAAGACATATATCAATGAAACGATTGCACTGTTGCCAGTGGGTCACCCTTGGCCAAAGACTACGAAAACACACTGACCAGGAAGTAATGCCACTTGCCAGGGACGTTACTGCCTTGGACAAGGGATTGGCAGGTTCGAAGAAACGGAGGAAACCGTACTGTAGGGCGATTCATGTCCAGGAAAATCTACTTAGGCTTACCTACGGTCGTTTGGGCTCAGGTACGGTCAGCTGGTCTCGGTGAAGGCTGCTCGGGTACTGCTGATGGAGCTGTCGGTAGTGGTACTGCGGGCCTCCCGGGGTTTCGCGGATATCACCGGCGCGACATTCGGCATTACGGTTACTTTGTTTTCGTTAAATAAACATTTCGCTGTTCCGCGTAACTGATTTAGTAATGAAGATATAATGTCCCTGATTTTCTTTACTTCATATAAAAAGAACAGGTCATTTTCTATGAAGAATAACGGACTTAAGAAAATAAATTAACAACTTCTATTAAAATGAAAATAAAAATCTAGTAACTTCGTTACAAGGGGATGGATACCCATACTGTATATTTCATTGATATTTTGTTTAAAAAATACAACCACAAGTGGTATTTTAGTGGTGCTGTTTATGTTTATCTGCTAATATTAAATTAGTTAAATTATACAGAACAAGTCGTCCTTTCAAAACAACCCTAATCTAAGGAATTATTCAGTTAGTCGGGGTATTGTTTTCAACGCACTTAACAATCTTAGCTGAAAAGGGAATGACAAGTTGTTTATCTACATTTAAATAGGTCTTCAAGACAGAAAAGAAATAAATTATTCACAGTGTTACTGTAAAATTAAGGGTTCTTAAAGGCGGCCTATGTTTTTTGTTTTTTTTTTAAATGAAAGTATACTAGCTTATTCAGGAAGGTATATCTTTTACTGAAAAACACGTACACATTTTTATGGTTTAATGAAGGTGTTACTAATAGACCTTATATAGCGTGTTTTCTAAAGTTTTTAGCAAATGAGAAACTTTGTGCGTTAGAAAATAGTTTTTCATCAGAATGTATTGTGTATTCCTAGTGGATGTACAGGGTTTTTATTTATATTTTGCTACCTACTTTTAACTATAACCCAGAAGAATAGAAAAAACCTACCTGTAAAAAAGTTTTATTTTTTTCATTTATTATCTTTTGAGCATTAAAAAACAAACAAATAAACATCAAAAACTTAAGAAAAATGAAGGGGTAAACTTTTTAATCCCTGTATAAAATGTCACCGTTAAAAAGGTTTTAGAAAGCTTTACAAAAATACCTAGCACATTTTATATATCTATCTCTAATATAGTCTCTTTTTAATTCTTTTAAATTTTGTTGTCATAATATGTGGATGTTTTAAATAAAAAAATAACTAAAAATACATTTTCCACGACCATTCAAAAAATGCTTTTTAATCGTTAACATGAAGTTAAAACCGATTTGACTAATATTTGAAAGATAGGCTTAGTCGTCTGCGCTTCACCATTTTAGTAACAATTCACATTGATTGTGTGCCGCTGGAGGGCACTTTACCTACATTGCCAATTGTTTTCTTGTCATAATTAGGTTTGTTCCAGCAGAATGTTGGAAACATGTTAGTAACAATCGTAAAATGCAGAAATTGTTACAAACATTATTCAGAAATGTTGGCAACAGTTTTCTGCTGAAACGAAAAATAAACAAGGCGTGCATACTGCTTATACGTCAATAGAAGAAAGGTTATGTTAAAAATTGTCAGTAATGTTTGAAGAAAGTTTGCAAACTTTTTAAACAGTTTCCAACATCTTAAAACTACTGCTGGAACAACAAACAATTGTATAATGTAACAAACATGGCACTGCTGGAACGACAAATTTGACGTGCGCAAAATCCGAACGGTTGCAAACATTTCAGACAGCCTGCTGGAACAAACCTATTGTTTAGTGTTGACAGCTACAGTAGTTTTTGGTATGTTTTCTAAAAGTCTAATACCAGGCCATTAAAAAAGTGCTCTTGATTTACCTCGCTAAATCAAACGGTTTGGACGTAAATCACCCTTTAAAATTAAGTGGTAAATTTACTTTTCCTACGACCACATGCGAAAATAGTATATAGCACACTGTTTTCATGCATAGAAAATGCCTTATATCACACTAGTGTTGCAAAGTACTTTACAACACTAGTGTTGCAAAGTATAATATAAAGCTGTCATCGCTGTCATTATTATTTAAAATAAATTTGAAGTTACCAGGCTGTTAACTGGATTTACATTGAAAAAGCCTTGCAGTATTTTTTAAATGAGGACCTTTTTAATTCTAAAATGATAAAAAGCTACTAGGTAGGTGATTTTTGATATAAATATATTTTTAAACAGTATAATATATCGCAGTAAGGAAAAGTATATAGTCGGTTATGGCGCGCTTGTGGCGGCTTCGGTTGTATCGGCGAGCGTCGATCTCCGGAGTTAAGCAGTGGAATGCGCGCCCATAATTTGGATGGGTGTCCGGCGACAGCGGTGTTTTGGGCGACGGCACACGGTGTTTCTGCTCGGGGAAGCGGACCGAGCAACAACCATCCAAGTTATGGAATGAATGGTGTGTGAATGAGAAGGAGTAGGGGTCAAGGTACAATAAGCCTTCAAGCTGCAGTGCACCACCTAGGGGGCGGTCGTCGGACCTGGGTGGGATGACTCCGAAAGGGTGAAAAAAAAGAAAAGTATATATCACCCTAGTGATGCAAAGTTTTCAATTGTTTTCTTATTTTTTTCTGTGAAGACAAACAACTTTTATTTGGTTTGGTAAATAACTTGTGGTCGTAAGAAAAATAGTGTACATTACTTGTGTGAAAATCACTTTCTTACACTCGTGGGTTTGTCGCACTCGGCTGACGCCTCGTGTAACAATATTCCCACTCGTGTAAAATTAGTCATTTTCCACACTTGTAATGTAATACACTATTTTTCATTTTATTACCACCAGTTACCAGGTAAATAGCTAGCAAAGTATACTAAAGCTGTCAGTTTAACATCAAATAAATTTGCTTTTTAAACTATTTAATTTATAATCTTAAAATAACTAATAATGGCTAATCACCAATGGCAATGCAGAGTTGGCAAGAAGATATTATATGGAGAGTTATCCGAAAAGAAATATTCCCTTATGCTCAAACATTTTCCAGTGTGCACAAAAGGCTTGCGGAATGTGTTCCTTTAAAAGTTATTATGGAAATAGGGGAAGACCTAGAACTGCTACAAAACGTGCAATAAAAAGAAAGAGGGCTTGAAATTATTAAAGATAATCCAGGTACTAGTACTAGAAAAATTGGAAATGAAGTGCGGCTCTGTCAGGTTAGTTCATGGAGGGTACTAAGAGAAGAACAACTCTACCCGTTGAAAACGGTTGAAAATGTGCAAGGAATAATAGGAGATTGCCTTATTGGTCCTCATTTCCTTGATGGCCCATTAACTGGTGACGTATACTTAGATTTTATTCAAAATCGTCCCCCTTGTATCTGGAAGATGTGCCATTGGAAGTAAGGGCCAACATGTGGATCCTCCAAGGCTGAGCTCGGCCCCACTTCAGTATACGTGTCCGGCAGTATTTGAACGCAACATATCCTGAGCGATGGATAGGACGAAGTGGACCATTGGCATGGGCAGTGAGGTCAACAGACCTTAATTCTATGGATTTTTTCTTTTGAGGTCATTTGAAACAATTGGTGTATGATACTCCAGTAATCAACGTCGAGGATCTTTGCTTCAGGATAATCAAGTTAGGCGACATTTTTTGAAGAGTCTTAGGAAATGTATTGAAGAAAATGGGGAACATTTTAGGAATCTTTTTAGTTTGTTTAGTAGTGTTACATGCCAAAAACTACTGTAGCAACAAACAATTATTGTGAATTGTTACCAGAATGATGCAACACAGACGAGTTAACCTAACTTTTAAATATTAGTCAAATCGGTTTTTCTGTAAGCGAGTAATTCAAGAAACAAAAAATAAAAATTTAAACTTTAACGGCTTGCAACTCGAAAACGAATGACATTTTGAAAAAAAATTATGTAAAGCTCTACCCTTATTTTGTCAAATAGAATCACCCCCTTAAGTTTCGTGATCGATTTTTGAATCACCCTGTATATAAAATACTCTGACGTTGTTTTAAAACAGAAAACAAAGAACCCAAAAAAACCCTTTTAACCAACCCGATATTATTCCAGATCGAAGTCCAATGTTTTTAAGTAAGTACACACAATACAAAATTCAAACCAGACCTATTCGTTTAAGAAACCAGTATGCCCATTAGTCTTTTAGAAACGGGAACAAACGTACCACCAGTTAAATTTATTCTCCCTGCAACTCGGTAAAAAATGGGCAAGCTGCCGAAATTCCCGCCATTTACAGGAAACAACGTCCAATAAAGTACGTGTTCTATCACATCCTGTTACTGTTTTAACAAAGCCGGATTTTGTTTCTTAGCCGTTTTAGTGGCACAGTTTGTTAAAATAAAGCGATTCTGATAAATTGTGTTGGCTGTGGTGGTAGAGCTGAAAAAGTGTATCGATATGATTTAATTACAATAAAATCTATCAGCTAGTAAAGTAGTAACCCATAAAATACCGGTTTTATGACATGCTGGTACCATTTTAACAAAGCCGAAATTTGTTTCTTAGTTGTTAAAATAAACCAATACCGATAAATTTTTATTTTAAAAAATCACTAAGGTAAAATTTGAGCTTTCTACTATAAAAATAGTGCCCCTTTAGGTACATGTTCTGTTACTTCCTGTTACTATTTTAACAAAGCCGGATTTTGTTTCTTAGCCGTTTTAGTGGCACAGTTTGTTAAAATAAAGCGATTCTGATAAATTGTGTTGGCTGTGGTGGTAGAGCTGGAAAAGTGTATCGATATGTTTTAATTACAATAAAATCTATCTACTGTTAAAGTAGTAGCCCATAATGTACCTGTTCTGTATATTCATGCTGTTACCATTTCAACAAAGCCGGAATTTGTTTCTTAGTCGTTTAAGTATCACAGTTGTTAAAATAAACCAATAACAATAAATTTTATTTTAAAAAATCACTAAGGCAACCTTTCACCTTTCTACCATAAAAATAGTGCCCGATTAAGTACGTGTTCTGTTACTTCCTGTTACTATGTTACCAGAGCCGAATTTATTTTTTTAGCCGTTTATTTAAGTATCACAGTTGGTTAAAATAAACCAATTTAGATAAATTGGAATAGCGGAGGTCGTAGAGCTGAAATACTGTATCCATATGTTGCAATTTTTATTTTGTAGGATTACCAAGAAAATTTTTTATGTATCTACTATAAAACTATTATTCCATAAAGTACGTGTTCTATCACATTCTTCAACTTTTTAAGAAAGCTGGATTCTGATTAATTGTGTTGGTGGTGGTGGTAGAGCTGAAATAATGTATCGATATGTTTCAGTTACTAAAAAATCTATCTATTCTTAAAGTAGTAGCTCATTAAGTATCCGTTCTATGACATTCTGCTATCATTTTAACAAAGCAGAAATTTGTTTCTTAGCCGTTAAAGTATCACAGTTTGGTAAAATAAATCGATTTCAATAAATTGGAATGGCGAAGGTGGTAGAGCTGAAATAATGTATATATATGTTTTAATTTTAATTTTCAAAAATCACTAAGGCCAAATTTTAGGTATCTACTACAAAAATATTATCCAAACTATATATACATAACATATTAACAAAGCCGGATTTTGTTTCTTAGCCAAGTATAACAGTTTGTTAAAATAAAGCGATTCTGATAAATTGGAATAGCGAGGGTCATAGAGCTGAAATAATGTATCGATATGTTGCAATTTTAATTTTGTAGAATCACTAAGGGTAAGATCTTGGGTATCTAGTATTAAAGTAGTATCCCATAGAGTACCTGTTATATAACATTCTGCTACTGTTGTAGCAAAGCCAAATTTTGTTTATTATCCGTTTTAGTGACACAGTTTATTAAAATGAGACGATTCTGATAAATTGTGTTAGCGATAGTGGTAGAGCTGAAATATTCTATTGATATGATTAACTATTTATTTTGTAAAATTATCATGGCAAAATTTCAGATATCTACTATTAAAGTTGTATCCCATAGAGTACGTATTCTATCACAACCTGCTACTGTTTTAACAACGCGGTATTTTGTTTCTTAGCCCTTTTAGTAGCACAGTTTGTTAAAATAAAGCGATTCTACTAAATTGTGTTGACGGTGGGGGTAGAGCTGAAATAATATATCGTTATGTTGCAACTTTTCTTTTGTAGCATCACTAAGGCAAAATTTTAGGTATCTACCATTAAAGTAGTATCCCATAAAGTAAGTGTTCCATCTCATCATGTAACTGTTTTAACAAGGCCGTTTTAGTGGCACAGTTTGTTTAAATAGCGATTCTGACAAATTGTGTTGGCGGGGTTGGTAAAGCTGAGAGACCATTTTATTATAATAATATCTTGATCTTATAAAATCTTAGACTTTTTGGTATTTACATCAATAGAAATCTATTAAAGATCGTTTAGTATTATTTTCTGTTTCTGTGTAACAAAACCAAAACATTTTAACCAAGATAGATAAATATAAGCATTAAAGCTAAATAAACATATCGACTTTTTTTTATTAAGGAAGATTTTTAAAATAACTTAGCTCTGGTTTTGTTGATGAATGAAAGTGATATTGTAGGCTATGACTGTGCAAATTTTATATGCATTCTTTTGTGCTTTTTGCTGAGTGCTAAAATTATTTTTTTAAATTTCATTTAATTCGTTTACAAGACAAAAGATGTGTCATAAATATCCTAAATATAACAACAATCTAACTTTTTAAATTATTTTTAATCGCTTTTATGTTTAACAAGATTTCCATCTTTTCTTAAATACTAGAAAGAAACCAGATACACGAAATGTTCAAATTATCTTTTGATTTCGCTGTAGCCCACTTTATAAGAATTAATATTTTAAATGGAGATTAGAAAAGCTAAGGATATTATTGGGACAAGCCAAATATTGCGTTTTAATCCTTGTTTTTGAAAACTATGTGAAATAATTTAATGGAACAAATTTTACCATTTTATTTATTCTTAAAGACCATTACGGAGATTCTTCAGATTTTTAACCAGAATATATAACAATGATATTAGAACAAAACTTTTTTCTCCTTGCAGGACTAAAATTTGGGTCATACCACCTAACCCAGTGTAATAGAAACAATAAATACAAATTTAAAAAGTAATTTATTTGAGGGAAACTATTGATTTAATAATTTTAGAATACAGAAAAATTTTTAAAATGCGACACGTATTATCATAAAAAAATACTCTTTACCTATAACGATTTAAAATATGAAGTAGATTATTTCTAGAGACAAGAATGAGACGAGTAACTGGTCCTAACAATTTGTCCATTGTATTTATCTCTTTCTGGTTTAACGCAAGTTCCAATAAATATGTCTTTGTCTTTCATCATGGCAGGCTATCGTAGATGGAGCAATCATCGCTTTGCCCTGGTTGCCAAGTTGTTTACAATTTCTGCATGTAAACTTGAATGTCCTTTTTGGCTCACATCTAATTGAGAGTAAGAAAATATACCATGAATCGAATATTTTTAACTTGTTAATCGATATTTGTGTTTGATATTTTTCAATGGCCGATTTGTTTGGACAGTTTGTTTACATTTTCTGTGATAAATTGTGTGTTTCGTGGTTTTTTACCTTTAATTGGACTTTGAATATTGACTTTTATTAGTGATCACAGTGTATATATTAAATTTGTGCTTTTTAACAGATAATTTAAGGTAATATTGACATGGTTATATGTAAGAAAAAATCTTTATAAAAACTAAAAAAATTAACATTTTTAATAAGGTCTGTGTAATTATTGAACTAAACCCAATATTTTATATTAATAGGAAACAAAAACAAGTACCTAACATTAAGGGCAAAAATAGCACAGCTATATAATTTGAATTTGGCGGGCAAACGATAAAGTCGACTCACGCGCCATCTGCGTTTGCCTTCCTTAAAGACAGACAAGGAAGGCCCAGCAGCTATCTCTCTCTCGGATAATTTATTAACATTTAGTTGCTCGTCTCATTGTTGTCTCTGTTATTTCTACAAGCAACGTTGTCACACCTTAGTTATAAAATTTAGAAAATATATTTCAATTATTTTTATTTTAATTAATATGTCTTTATAATAAATGTTAATTTTATGGCAGTTCTGCAATAGAGTTAATTAAAACACTCCCTTTCTTTAAGCGATACAAATGACCAGGAATCGTGTTAAGAAACAACCATAAAAACGCCAACGGAAATATTTATCGAGTTCTAGATACTGAATAAAATATTTCAGCATGGCGTGACAACTTACAGATCCATTTATTGGAATAGGTCTATTTCAGTGCACTAAATTAGTTTTCGTATTTATATAAACAAGTAGTAGTTATGTAAACAAGAAATTCTTAGCGTTTATAATAATAATAATAATAATAATAATAATCCTCTTTATTCCAAAATTATGTTTAAAAAAAACATAAAACGAAATAGTGTCAAGTAAAATGTTATTATATACTAACTACAAAATTCTAAAACTTGCTTTATATCATAAGGCTCAATGTTTAAAAGAAAACTGAATAGGATCCTTTTTAGGATGTTGACATTTTTGATACTTTTAATTTTTTGCGGTAAACTATTATAAAACTTAAGGCATGAGTAGTGTGGTCCATTTTCCTTCATTTTCATTTGTGCTTAGAATAAGTGTAGAAGTGTTCTTGTTGGATACACTTTTTGTGGTTCACTTAAGTCAAATAAATGTCTATTTTTAAAAAGAACAGTATACACTCCTGTATGTAAACTGCAGTCACAGTAAGATTTCCAATATAATATGATTCCATATCTAATATGTGATTCAAAATTAGACAAGTATACTGTTCTTTTTGTGGGGTTATCTATATACTTGTTTAAGACCCTAAGTGTGTAACATACCCTATTCAGTTTGGATAAGACATGCTCCACATGTTCATAATATACTATTTTAGTAATTATTTTCTATTGTCGAGTGCTTAAACTTAATTATCTTTAAATAAGAAAAGCGGCTTTTATTTAAATCGAATATATGTTTTTGGCCCTTTTAACAAATTTTTGACCAAGGCTTTTAATTTTAAATAAAATATAACAACAAATGTTTATTTTGCTTATTTAAATCACTTAAAATAAGACGCAACTTACAAAAAATATTTTAAAAAGTCTAAGAAAAGTTGTGTTGCGTTTACGCAACATTGGTGAAAACCATAAACCAAAATTTTAAAAAATGATTTTACTGTAAATAATAGTTTAAATAATATTGAGTGTAAAGTTGGACTTTACATCTTTTATTAAAAAAAATATGGCAAATTTTTCACCTGCGCCGTGAATTAGTGTTGGATTTGGTATTGATGTGCCCAATATTATTAAATAGGGTCTGGTATGTATAAAGTAAAAGGCCTGTTTAATTTTGAGCTAGTCAGCTTTATAGGTGTAAGCAAACGAAAGTTAATGAGAGTCTTAAAATCAGGTTAGGTCATTTTTTAACGTTTACCGTATTGCAGACTTATCATCAATTTACTACCACACATTTAAAACAATTAGCCAACAGTATTTTTTTCGGCAATACCTATCTTAATTTGCCATTCCTTTGTGATATGGCTCTACCCTTCTCGTATGTGTATTTTACCATTTAATGGCATTAGGTTAACTTGTATAAATATTGTTTTTGTTTGTCGTTTCGGTTATGTCTTTTTGTCATAGCAACTTGCTGGATAATTGCTTATAACACAGCCCCACAGAAATTAAAAAGTTGGTGGTCCGAAAGACTAGACTATGGTATCTTCATGTTTTTAGAGTCGCTGAATCCGAATCTGGTGTCGGTTTGATCCCATCAGGCCATGATTAAGGTTATTTTAAGGTTAAATCATCAAAATTAATCGAAAATAGACCACAAACATGGTATCTTTATGTTTTTGGGGTCGCTGAATCCGAATCCGAGAGGGTCAATTTGACTACGGATTTGGATTTAGCGACCCAAAAAACCCCAAGATATCATTATTTTGGTGCATTAACAATTACTTCTGATGAATTGACCTTGATATGACCTTAATCCTAACCTCATAGGGTCAATTTGATCACGGATTCAGATTCAGCGACCCCAAAAACATAGATATACTATGATTGTTGTCTATTTTCAATACAAGTTTATGATTTTACTTTGAATTGACCCTGACCGTGACTTGATGGGATTAAATTGACATCGGATTCGGATTCAGCGATTCCAAAAACATAAAAATACCACGGTTGTGGTCCTTTTTCGATTAATATTGATGATCTGACCTTGAAAAGACCTTGACCTTGACCTTGACCTTATTGGGTCAAACCTACCCCAGATTCAGAATCCCGGACCCCAAAAACAAAAAGATACCATGGTCTGGTCTTTCGGACCTTCAACTTTTTTTTCTTGTTGGGCTGTGATTGACTTTAAAATGACCTTGACCCTGATCTGATAGGGTCAAACCGACCCCAGATTTGGATTCAGTGACCTCAAAAACATGAAAATACCAAAACACCGGTTAGCCATCTTACACATTAAACAAGAACTTTTTGATACTCACAGGCACACTGAACTAACACCAAAAAAGGCCAACAAAAAGACACGTGGTTTGCATCTGCTAAAAAGGTCATGCTTTCACCCGGTGTTGCAAATTCCAGTAAGATTTTTGTGCACGAGCACTTTTTTTTCGATGTTTTTGGTACGGGTTCATTTAAGTACTAATATTTTTGCTTAATTTGCATTAAAGAAAAACAAACAAACTTTTATCAGTATACATACAGTTATTGTCCAAAGTCAGGACACTTCCCTTCTAACTTTTGAATTGTTGTGTATTTTTTTATAAAATGTTGAGGAATTTTGTAAGACAATATAAACCAAATGTTTCGCAAGAAATGACAGATATAAATGTCAAACTGAGACTTTTGAAAACAAAAATTAAATGGAAAGGAAGGTCGTGTAGCACATCATTTTAAAGATCCTGACGAGTACTTTATAACCCCAGAATAAAAGACAGTAACTTTACACCCTATAAAATGGCGCTACTTTAAAAATTGTCTGAATACCTAATTTGGATGTCCACTTTTTCGAAACTAATGAAGTTGTGTATACATAATGTGTTTTTTTTTAAAGGTTTTTAAATATCTTTTTAATGTCGATATAATATACAGGGTGCGCCATTAAAAATATATATATATATATATATATATATATATATATATATATATATATATATATATATATATATATATATATATATATATATATATATATATATATATATATATACTTTTGTCTTACCCTGTATGTTATCACCCATACCACAATTAAATAGATCTTTGAAAGAGCCTTAAGAAAATACCACATTAGGTATATGGAACATTATTAGTTTCTGGAAATATGGCCATCCCAATTAGGTATTTAGGTAATTTTCAAGGTTCCGCCATTTTGTAGTAGGTAAAGGTATTGGCTTTATATTCTAGGGTTGTAAAGTACTTGTTGGGAGCTTTAAAATGATGTGCTACAACATTTATTTTTTTTTTAAATGGCGCCCAACCCTCAGTTTGACATTTATATCTGTCATCTCTTGTCTAAAATTTGGCTTATGTTGTCTTACTAAAGTCCTCAAATTTTCATTAAAAATTACCACACAATTCAAAAGTTAGGAGAGGGAGTCCTGACTTTAGACAAGCATTGTATATTTATAAGACACTTTCCTAACCGCTTAATAATATTATACTTTTTTTTTCAGGTAAGATAAAATAAACGGCTCCTATTTAATGTAAGTATACTTTTAAGGAAGTTTACACAACAAAAATGACCATAGTAAGAAAATAATAATTTAAGACAAGAAGAAGAAAAAATAAATAAAGACAAAAAAAAATATCGTCATAATTTGCTAATTATATATCTGAATTAAACTTTCAAAAAGTGAAAGGCTGGCAAACTGTCAACCAATTTTCACTTCATTAAGCTTTTTCTTTAACATTAATTAATTAAAATATTAAAAACGATAAAATTAAAAAACGTAAAATGTACTTACGTTAAATAACTAAATATTTCTGGCTCTAAATTGTAGTTAGTTTTGAGCAAAAAAATTATTTATATTTCTTTATTAATTAAAATTAAGCTCTGCACTGTTTCAAGTTATATATATACAGGGTTGTGATTTAATAACGGATAAATTCAATAAAAGCGGGGGTATTTCTTTTTCGAAAAAATCCTCGGACACGTCGATTTTATTTTTGGATCGGGCATATTCTGACTTCAAATGTAGATATACAGGGTGTCGCAAGAACGTTTGACAAGAAAAATATATTTTTTTCAATGGAACCCCTGTATATTTTTGCATTTTCGGATTCTCGGGAAAATTCTGGACATGTTTTATGTATAATGTCATATACCTATCTTCAACTGTTTACGAAATAATTACGTTTAAATAATAATTTATAACACTTTATTGCAGCATAAATTGATTAATTACATTCCACATTTTTGAAAATTATTTTATCAAATGCTGGAAGTGGCCGCCATTAACAGCATCTCAAATCAGTTTAAACGTTTTATAACCAGTCATTGCAATTACCTATACCCTCTGTTTGTGAATATTTGACATAGACTTCAAATAGGTGTCAATTATTTAAAAGTTTCAAATCTATTGTTAATTGAAAATAATTACAATGCGTTTAACTGAGACTCAGAGAATCGAAATATTAATTATGCTTGGCTGTGATGAGAAAACTAGAACACACAACGAAGTTCGAATTATGTTCAACAATAAACATCCGAACAGAGAACCTGTAAGTCTGTCTACAATCAGTAGAATTGAGGCTAAGTGGAGAGAGACTGGAACTGTTAAGGATATTGGCAGATCAGGAAGGGCCGGCGTTCCAAATAATAAAAACTGGATATCCTGCTTTCATTACATGAAAATCCGAACCTCTCAAGTACTCAGCTCGCTTTGGATAATACGCTTCATAGATCGACTGTAACAAAATTTTTAAAGAAGGAAAATTGGCACCCTTATAAAATGCAATTACTTCAAGAGCTACTAGAAGATGATCCAGATCGCAGAAACGAGTTTTGTGAGACCATGACCGAGATAACTGATAATAACCCTAGACTAGTGAAACAGATATGCTTTTCAGACGAGGCAACTTTTTGTTTAAATGGACAAGTAAATAGGCATAATTTTAGGTACTGGGCACCTGAAAATCCACACTGGTTTAGGGAAAGTCATTCTCAGAATTATCAAAAGGTGAATGTATGGGCAGGGATTATTAATAACAGAGTAATTGGACCATACTTCTTTGAAGGAAATTTGACGGGACAGCGTTATCATGACTTTTTAGTAGACAACTTGATTCCAGCACTTGCGACACTGTATCCTGATGAAAATAACCCTGACGTGCCAAATCAAGAATTATGGTTTCAACAGGATGGGGCGCCTCCCCACTATACTGCTATTGTTAGAAGATTCCTAGATGATGTTTTCCCAAATCGGTGGATAGGCAGACGTGGATCAATAGAGTGGCCACCTAGATCACCCGACCTTAATCCATTGGACTACTTTCTTTGGGGTTATGTCAAAAATGAAGTGTACAAGGATAAGCCACACACTCTTGATATCCTCAAAGAACGCATTCATAATGTAATTAGGAATATTTCTCCAGACACAGTTGAAAATGTACAGCAAGAATTTATCGATCGCCTGGGGTACTGCAGAGCTGTTAATGGCGGCCACTTCCAGCATTTGATAAAATAATTTTCAAAAATGTGGAATGTAATTAATCAATTTATGCTGCAATAAAGTGTTATAAATTATTATTTAAACGTAATTATTTCGTATACAGTTGAAGATAGGTATATGACATTATACATAAAACATGTCCAGAATTTTTCTGAGAATCCGAAAATGCAAAAATATACAGGGGGTTCCATTGAAAAAAAAATATTTTTCTTGTCAAACGTTCTTGCGACACCCTGTATATCTACATTTGAAGTCAGAATATGCCCGATCCAAAAATAAAATCGACGTGTCCGAGGATTTTTTCGAAAAAGAAATACCCCCGCTTTTATTGAATTTATCCGTTATTAAATCACAACCCTGTATATATATATATATATATATATATATATATATATATATATATATATATATATATATATATATATATATATATATATATATATATATATTTTTGACTTTTTTTATCCCAACAATACAAAATTAAATGAAGAAATTGTGTGTCATTTTTTATAATTTCATTCCTATTATACAGGGTGTTTCCCAATTGCAGTAAGAAAATTAAAGCCGTACTACGAAGCAATTTTTCTAAAAAAGTTTTAAAAAACATAGGTCTTCAAATTTTTCTAGATACAGGGTGTTAAACTTTTCAAAAACCTAAAATTTCTAAAACTTTTTTTTTTGTAAAATCTGTTAGCGGGACATAGGGAATCCCATGTAAATTTTGAAGTGGTCCAATATTGGCTCCCCTAATTATTTTAGAAGAAAATATAATTGGGATTTTTAAAGAGCACGAAAAGTTGTACCCTGTGTACAAATTTCAGCTCTTCTCAGTCTGTCAGCTAAGAAATAAATGCTAAAATAAGTTACGAATCCCCTATCTTTTTACTTGCCTTGTATTATTAGAAGTTTATAATAAAATACTAGAAAAATTAGTTAACCTCTTACTCTCAAGTTGTCAGATCAATGTCATATCATTCTTAAATAATGAACTACTTAAATCAAGAAAAAATCACTATTATAAAATGGTTTTACCACGGAAATAGTTATCGAAGATTAGCGGACATGTTTGCAGCCTATTTTCCCAATAGGCCAATACCAAGTAAATCGACAATAGAACGGACAATAAAAAATTTGAAACTACAGGCACAGTAATCAATAATTGCAAATGTGAAGAAAATCGACGTGATCTTTCGCCAAACGATTTTTTTCTATGGGGACATTTAAAAACTAAGCTACCAATAAAAAATATGAAAATTTAGTCCAGCTATCGATGTACCAACTAGCCAACGTAAGAAATGAGTTTTATAATCGTTTGGGTTATTGTCTGGCAGTTAATGGAGAAATATTTGAGCATTTGATTAAATCCTGATATTTTCGTCATAAATTGATTTCTAAATGTAGAAAAATTTGTTTTATTGTCTTGCGTAACTGTGAGTGCATGTGTTGGAATTAGCTGTAAACTAAAATGAAATGCGAGGATTCTTTTTGAAATTCCCGTATAAAATTGTTCAGTTTTGGCAATGACATTATAAATTAATGATCCAAATTGTCACTGATAAATCGATATGGTGTTTTTATTGTTGATTTCTAGAGTACAGGGTGCATAATGAGATACTACGTTGCAGAAGTATTAAGCAGTTTACTCTTTACTGGTTGGCTGAAAAATGCTCAAATTTTCATTTTGGGTGGAACTTACTGTGCTCTTCAATAAATCCCAATAGCATTTTTTCTAAAATAAATAGGGGAGCCAATATTTGACTACTTCAAAATTTACATGGGATTCCCTATGTCCCGCTCGACGGAGCAACACCCGGTATAAACGTTAATTAATTAGGTATGATAATATAAAAGTTATACCACCTAATTATGAACAGAAAAGAAATGTCCTAATGTTTCTTGTATGATCCGGGATAATGCAGTTTACCGGTTTTTTTTTTCTGAAAAACTAACCAAGCTACATAAGAATAGTACTATAAAAAAAAGTTGTATTTTTGGGTGTTTCATCCGAAAGAAATATAAAATTAAAAAAGTCAGTAGCATACATTTTTTGTCAATAATATTGGTCAAGATGCGTCCCACGCCACCACTGGTCTCACTAATTAAAATTAGTTTAGGGTTTATTAAACTTCCTATTTCAAAAAATACCATAGCCAAATTTTATTATAATCGGATAATGCATATCTAAGATTTTTTTATACAATTCACGAAGGCTAAAAACCTAAATACTAACGTACCGTGGGTGTCTTCAACAGGGTTAGAGGGAGTTTGATAACACAAGACTTAGAAACTTAAAAATTCGGAGAGGAAGGGAAGACCTCCGCGGGTAGTAGGTTCCTAAGATATTATTAAAAACCCGATTTTTTTTAATTTAAAACCCTATATCTCAGAAACAAAGCATTTCCGGACCTAGGTTTATACGAACTTGTTTTCATAAAATTGGCACGAAAATATGCCTTTTATTTTTTACCGCAATTTGGACACCCTGTATATTCCATTTAAAATGTACAATACTGTAATTTTTGTTTTTTTAAAAAGTTATAAATCAAATCAATTATAATGTATAACAAAATGTGTAACATCTTTTACTCTTCTAAAACCTATAATAATCTTGCATTAACTAAAACCTAATAGGTTTGCTTAAACCTATCGTAAAATACATAACTAAATATATTAATTCTTCAATTAAGGAAGAGGACAAAATATGCGCTTCATTATACTCGCTTTCAGAAACTTCCTTTTAATTAATATAACCGGTACATGTTTATTTGTCATGTTAGGAACAAATCTAATTAAACTTGCGGAACTATTTCGGATAGGAATGGTGATATAATAGCTAAGCTCTTAACATACGTCGTGAATCTGAATATTTGTCAGCGCCAAAAATTTCTTGGCATTCAATATAAGTTTAGTAACTAGGTTAGCTTCTTTAGAATATTACACGTAAGCTAGTATGAAGCGTTTATTTCAGAAAATAGTGAAGTGCACTTTATTAAATATATTATAAAACAAAAAACTTTCTATTTTAAAAATTATTAAAGATTTTTTAAAACTTCCAAAACGAATATTACTTTTATTAAACCTTTAATACTTATAATTTGTTCTTTATAAATATTCATATTTTGCAATTTTTTGCAGTTGACTAGTTTCTGCAATAAAATAAAATTATGAAGGATTTACCAATAAGAGCGTCAGAACTTTAAAATGCCACAAAGTAATAACTACAAGTTAATTGTAAGTAATTTTTATTTTATTGAAAAAAGAAATATATAACATTAAGTTTTAAAAATATTATTCTTTAAATATTCTTTTCTACTTTGTTCAGTTGAATGGATTCTTGTTCCCCAATTTCTGGTTACTACTATTTAAGGTCCCAGGGACCCGGGCGACTAAGTATTTTTGAAATAAAACTATCCTAGGTACTTAGAAAAACATAAAATTTTACATGACAGGCAATACGGATTTCGTCACAAGAGATCTACAGCAGATCTTCTTTCCTTCGTTTCATACAACTGGAACAAGTCTCTTGAGTTTCTAGGTGAGTCCCAGATCGTTGCTCTTGATATATCTAAAGCTTTCGACCAAGTCTGGCATGACGCACTTCTTAATAAACTTCCCTCCTACGGCCTTCCAACTAAACTCTGCTCTTGGCTCTCCAGTTATTTTTTTAATCGACGTATATCAGTCATTGTTGATGGCCACTACTCAAGCTTTCACGAAATTAATGCTGGAGTGCCACAGGGTTCAGTACTAGCACCAACTTTGTTTCTTCTTCACATCAACGACCTTCTTTCTTCCACAACCAATCCCATTCATAGTTATGCTGATGATAGTACCCTTTACTCCACTTTTCAGGTTCCCAATCCAATCTCTCAACCCGACTTGGAAAGCAAACGCAGGGCGATGCAAATATCTCTTTCACAGGATCTCAATTTGATATTGGATTGGGGCGCCAAAAATCTCGTTCAATTTAATGCATCCAAAACACAATCGTGATCCTTGTCGCAAAAAAATCATCAAACACTCATCCTTTGCTTATGAGTGGCCAGGTTTTGCAGAGCGGGGACACATTTAACCTTGTGGGCATCACATTTGAGAACAACCTTAACTGGCATAAACACATTGTATCTATAGCCACCGCGGCTCCTCCAATTTATACACACTGTATGTGTCCCAAATTCGACCCTCTCTGGAATATTGTTCTCATGTCTGGGGAATGGCATCCCCTACAACCCTCAGCATTCTTGATGCCATTCAAAGAAGGGCTGTTTGTCTTATTAATTATCCTTTACTTACTCAAAGACTTCCTTCTCTTGCCCATCGTCGAGCTGTGGGAGATCTATCGCTCTTCTATAGATACTTTTACGGCTTCTGCTCCGACGAATTGTCCAGTATAGTCCCTCCTCTTGCAGTTCCCAACAGAGAAACTCGTGGTGCCGCGCGTATGCATCCCTATACAGTTCAATTGGACAGGCGCCGAACTTTCCATTTCGTTCGTTCTTTTATCCCTAGAGTTTCTAGACTGTGGAACCTGATGCCCAGCGAAGATCTTTCCTTCCCCCAAATCTTCAAGTTTTTAAGTCCCGTGTTAACAAACTTCCTCTTACCCTGCTTAAGACACCCACGGTACGTTAGTATTTAGGCTTCCAGCCTTCGTGGATTGTCCAAAGATAAAAATAAAATCCGATATAAAACTGTACGATTTTTTATTATTGCCTGTAATTTTATATGCAAGTACCAGTACCGTCCCTGCGAATTTAATTTCGGAATTCGGAGAGGTTTTAAGTTTTAACAGGGTCCGGATTCTTAACTTCTCGATAGAGGTGACGACTCGGTCGGTATCGAGTTCTCGATATTCCTTTCGAAACCAATCGGCCTTATTTTCTTATCTGTTTTTACGTAAATAATTAATGAGATAAAGACTTATTTAATAAGGATAGTGCCTAGTTATGGAATTCGGGAGATATCAACTCGGAATCGAATTTCAAATAAGTTAAAAATCACCATTCGGTAGCGACTCGATACGTTACGTCTCGAAACAGCGGTTAAGAATCCGCCTGCAGGTGCCGCATGTCGATTTAAAATGTAATTAAACATATTATTTCTTGCAATTAGTAGATGGCAGGTCAAATCGAACGGTGCAGGCAGCGGCGCTACGTGTGGTTTCTACGTCCAATTACGAGAGTTTCTCTAGGTAGTGATTCCCCGAATGTTAAGTCTGTGTGTTGTTACGGGTGGACCAATAGAGTATAATTTGTGTTTAGCTTTTAGTTTTTTTTTATTTCTTTCTATATCCTTTATTTTTATTAATAAAAATTATTATTTGCCAGATATTTAATTATTTATTGTATATTTTTAGCTATTTTACCAGTACCCTCTCGCAAAACCTTAAAACTGATATAAATTTAATATTTAATAGGAGCCCGAGAATCTGATGGAACACAGGCCCGTAGCTACCTTGTTTCGCCACTGATCACATCACCTGGTAAATTTGTAATGACGTATGAAATATTCTGCTTGAGATCACGAATCGTTCGTGGCTTATTCTCGTAGACCTCAGATTTAATGGTAGGGGAACCCAAGAGGGAATTTTTGAAGTTACTACAGCGCATCAGAAAAATATACCGGAAGATACCTTGTACCCGATTAAATACCTCCACCAAATATGAACCCCGTATACAGGGGCGATTGTAAAAAACAAAAGTATATCCTTTAGAAATTGTCGTGCGCGTCAGATTAAGATAGGGTGAGTTAATTACATGCTAAAGAGTGTATAATTCACAAATCTGACAATTTGAGAGTGACAAAGAGAAAGCGAAGGAATACAAAGTTGTAAAAAAAACGTCACTTTGACATGCTTGAGCGTAGTTATTTTTTCATTAAAAAAATTATTCAGGTTAAACGAAAAATATATAATTTAATACGATATTAAGGATTTCCACAAGTCAAAATAATAAAAATATTTTTTTGACATACTTAAAACTCTATAGCCTCTTAACGATCCGCTGAAAAGGTATACATTATATAATTTTTTTTCTTCTTATCATCTAAGCTTGGCCACCCAATAGGTCTCTATGACGCTCGAGTAAGTGCAAATTTAGCATCTTGGGCTTCCCTTCTATAAGGTTGCCTCACAGAAATAAAATCCAAGGGTGAGATATCGCTTAACTTTGGCGGCCAGCTTATATAACTATGTCTCGAAATGAACTGCCTTCTGATGATAAATTTTAATAATTTAGTTTTAATATTTAATCTTTAGTTTCTACATGTTGTAGAATCGTGTAATTTCACTTAATAACTTGCTAGATATTACTGAACACAACTATAATAGTTTGGTGACATAATTCTTAGCAATGTTGCTACAGTAACATTTTCAAGTTTTGACGCTCTTATTGGTAAACCCTTAATGATGGATTTTAATTGTTTAACACTTTTTAATACCAGAGAGGTTTTAAGTCAGAAAAACAATGAAAGCAACCTAAATATCTTATGCCACAAAGATGAGACCATTAGGTTTAATACCCTTTTATGTAATCTCACTGATTACATGGTGGACAGTAAAATGGTCTGTTTTAGTAACTTTAAGGATAATTTGAGCATACGTCTTTAGTAAACTAAACATACAGGCTTACCAAAGAACGCTCATAAAATTTACTGCAGAAACACATTTTGAACCGCCGCTTGACTGGTTTCTGCACTAAATTGTCCCTATAAAATTAAACACATACAGGGGCATGATGGATAACTGATTTTTACACGAAAATGTAAGTGTAAATGAATCGGTCATTTGAGAAACAGCACATGTCATATTTTCGGCCATTTTGATATTATACTGCTAATTCCATATTTAAGGGTAAATACATCGAATCATACAGAAACATCACTTGTCTAATAATATTGCACGATTTTATTCTCCTATTCCGTTTAGTAACGACACAAGTCCGTGACATGTGCTCTTTCTCGAAGCATTATAAGTAGGCAGTTTTTTGTTTTGTTGTTGGTTATTGTAGAACATGGCGTCTACAAGTAGTAAAAGTGATAATGATAAAGATATTGCTAATTTTAAAAGTTGGTGGCCAAAGTTCTATAAAAAAACATTTTGTCCGTTGAATCTCTTGGTAGAGGTGTGCCAAGGGCCCAAAAATGTACATTTCAAATTTTAAACTTTACGCATTTTAAATATTCTCCAAATGAACCTGGGTAAGTTGAGGCGTTTAATTTTATAGATGGTGTTACGAGCCAAATTTAGACTTGCCACTTCTAAATTATTACAACTTCCTACCCCTGTTCAACAACCAGCTTATCCACAAGGATAGGTTCCTATGAATTCAAAAAAACTTGATGACATAAAGCCACTTTTTTATACATTCCAAAAGAATACCACGACTTCTATACAGAGATAATAGGAGTAAATTCGAAAAGAACTGAAAATAAGGACCATTAGTATTGTTTTTTCTTTATATTTTAATGTTTTTTCATGTATTATTCAATATAAATATAACCTTATTTGCTGAGTTTTCATGTTCATTTCAGAAACATCACATGTCGCGTATTTTCAAATACCCATATTTTTTTACATATTTTTCTTTAAGGTTCAAATATTATCGTATTTTGGCAGTAATCGGGCAGGTTTTTAATGCTAATTATTTTAAAATAATTTTATCAACTATCCTTTTAGATTTTCAGTTTTCTTCATTTTCTGTAAAATGGTTTAAAACTGACATGTGCTGTTTCTCAAATTACCGATTCAAATAAGAAAATTGAGAATTGCGGTAAATTTCATTTTCGTCAATTTTGTGAGTTGTCTGGTTTCTAAAATACAAGTAAATGATGAGTATAAGAATTGACGAATTTGAGTAAGAGCGCCATCTATTTAGCAGCCCAAGATGTGAAATTTAAGGTTTGAAAATTACCGAATTGGTCACGAAATAGTCATAAATGGTTACTAAGTGTGAAGACTTAATCATCCATACACCACGTTTTTACAGCGTGTTTAAAATTTTAAGGTCATCGAAAAATTTGTAGCGCTCCAAATGAATCATACGTGGCTTAATTAAAAAGGATGTAATTGGTCACAAAATGGTTAACATTGGTCAGTAAAAACAATATATAATAATAAAAGTGTTCTGTAATATATAAAGAGATTAAAGGGCGAGAAAATTTTGCTAAAGGCCCAAAATTTTTGATTAAAAAAAAATCTGAAAGATAGTAACAACTAGAAGATTGGTCATAGATACTGGAATAAATATAAAGAGTTTAAAATTTTGAGGTCACTAATTGCTACATAAATAAATTAAGCACCTCAACATTAACACTCGAAGGTAATTTTATGCTGTAACAATTGGTCACGAATTGGTCACAATAATTGTGACCAATTATTGGTGGTTAGGTTACAGTAATTGGTCAGCAGTAAAACAGAATTAAAAGATGGTATTTTAAATTAAGTTATCGCTACATAAAATATTTAGCACCTCAATACTAAAGTTGAAAGCTCATTCGAGGCGATATTAATTGGTCACAAACTGGTTATATTGGTCAATGAGCTGCAGCAATTGGTTAGCGGTAACACAGACCCTTAAAAAGTTGTTTTAAAATTATTACTTCTCACATAAAAGTAGGTTGCCCCTCAATATCAAGATTTAGTGTCCATTCAACGCTATATAAATTGGTTACGGTTGATCAGTCGGTCGCAGTGATTGGTCGAAGGTTAAAGAGACTTTACAGGGATAGTTTTACACTGTTTTTAAAATATGTATATATTTGTAGCGGCTCAATATGAACACTTAGAGCTCATTTTATGCTACAAAACTAGGTCACCAATTGGTCACTATTAGTCAGTAGGTCACTAAGATATATCGCATATAAGGAGCTCTGAGTGTTGATATTCAGGTGCTACATATACTTTTTCAAAAAATCAGTGTAAAACCACCCCTGTATATTTGAAATATTATCTCTAAAGTCTAATTTATTGCTGAATTACTGGAATCTTATGACCAATCGTTACCAATTCGTGACCAATGGTTACATTAACGGAAATTATTACTATAGTTTTGCTTAAAAACTATTTTGCGCCACCAAGTGTTTTTTATTTAATTAACGTTGCTTTAAAATCATTATAGTTTTTTTTTAATTGAATTGGCTTTAAAAAATTAGTTAAAGTCACAACAAAGTTAAAAATAATAATAAAAAAAAGAAGTCGGGTAATAGCATATTGCATAAAAGTATAAAATATTTTGTTTATTTGGTATTAACATCATTTACTGTTAAGCACATATGTTATTTTTTCATTATAATTTTTAACTTTTTAGTGACTAATTTTTTGAAGTCGGTTCATTTTTTAAAAATTATTATTCATAGCTTTTTAGTTTCTTATTATTACAATCAAATCGGTAAATATTCACTCAAAAACATTACTAGTACCGCTTTTAGCGATTAACTGCAGCTTCTATCGATTTTTAAGCTGTTTTTTAGGAAATTAAAAAAAAGATTCAACTAACCAAAACTAACCATTTCCCTTACCTATACTCTGTCTTTGGTTCTTTATATTGTTTATCAAAAGCTTATAAATCGATACACGCGGAACTGCAACAATTTTTTTTTTGGACAAACCACGAAGGTTAAAAGCCTAAATAATCTAGAAACTCTCGGGATAAAAAAACGAACAAAGTGGGAAGTTCGGGGCCTATAGGGATGCATACGCGCGGAACCTCGAGTTCCTCTGTTGGGAACCGTGAGTGGAGGAGCTATACTGGACAATTCTTCAGAGCAGAAGCTATGGAAGTACCTATAAAAAAGCGATAAATCCCCCACAGCCCGACGATGAGCAAGAGAGGAAAGCCTTTCTGTAAGTGAAGGATCATTAATGAGACGAATAGCTCTTCTTTGAATAGAATCAAGAATGCTTAGGGTTGTGGGGGACACCATGCCCCAGATATGAGAACAATATTCCAAGGGAGGTCGGATTTGGGACACATATAAAGTGTATAAATTAGAAGGGAAGAAATAGTTTTTGGCTTGAAAGAGGAATCCAACCTTTTCTAAGGCTGCCGTGGCTATAGATACAATGTGTTTATGCCAGTTAAGGTTACTTTCAAATGTGACGCCCACAAGATTGAAGGTGTCTTTGCTCTGTAACTTGGCCGCTCATAAGTAGAGGATGAGTATTTTATGACTCTTTTCGCGACAAATAACATGATTGTGTTTTGGATGCATTAAAATGGACGAGATTTTTGGCGCCCAAATCCAATATTTAATTAAGATCCTGCGAAAGAGATATCTGCATCGCTCTGCGTTTGTTTTTCAAGTCAGGTTTAGTGATGGGTTTAGGAACCTGAAAACTGGAGTGAAGGGTACTATCGTCGGCGAAACTATGAATGGAATTAGTTATGGACGAGAGAAGGTCGTTGATGTGAAGAAGAAACAATGTTGGTGCTAGAACAGAGCCCTGAGGGACTTTAGCATTTACTTGGTGAAAGCTTGAAGACCATAGGAGGGAAGTCTTTTGTGAACAATGATTTATTGCAGCAAAAAATATTTAACCCGACGAGTTTCTAGTACTACGCCACGTGCCACTGGTTTTAATTAAAGTAGTACAAAGGCGAAATAGGAGAATGTTTTGTAAGTAGGTGATACGTGTTTTAGTAATGTATTTTTTATTATTTATCTAAAAATATGTAATCAGGCTCTGTCCGAGGCTATGTGCATTTGAAAAGGTTTGTTTAGTTTATAATTTTTGGGTACTTGGCGGCATCGCTTTTAGAATGAATTAAATATGGACCCATCTTTACATATTTATATAAGCATATGCCTATCTAGAGTCAGCTTTGCCGCAAAAAACTGGAGTCCGCTTTACCGAAAAAATAGCTGTAGTGCGTTTCTCTCTTGCGATCCTGACTTTGTATTTTAATCGGACCACCGCAAAAGTGCCCTCTTTCAAATAAAAAAGAATTTTTAAAATCGGCTCAAAAACGCCAGAGTAATTGCGTAACATGCACACAAAAAACATACTCGGCGAATTGAGAACCTCCCCGTTTTAAAAGTCGATTAAAAATCAAAATATACCTATTAACAATAATATTTACACTACCTTTCCAATGTTGCCTCTACGGAAACTATATGCGACATGGACCATTGCCTATAAGAGATACGCAATGATTGGCAAGCGCTTCATAACTATATTAACAACTATTATGGCAAAGCTCATCAAACAAAGCTGTTTACCAGAACAGCGCATAGTAACTAATGGAACAGATGTTAATTCCGATAAAGCCAATACGAAACATGTTAATGTAATGTCACGAAATAATATGTTACCGTACATGTATGCTAGACACCTTATAATTGGGAAAATTGAGTTCTAGTGCCATGTTTTGGTAAAACTTTTAAATTTAAGTATTTATCAAGAATTTTTTTGTTAAAATTTTAAATTGCTTTTAAATACACTCATGGACAAAAAAAGGGACAAAAAAATTCAATCTTAAATTACTTTTTGCTTTTATAACCGATTTTAATTATCTTCTTGTTCAGTGGGGACTTCTTTCATCAAGAATATTATTCAATATGCAAAAGTTTTATAGGATTAGGTGTTATACATGGAAGAGCCAAATGTTGTATTTTTACCCAAATTTTCAAACACTCTGTGAGATAATTAACCGTCAAAATGTTTTATCACTGTATTGGAGTTTAAAGTCCCACCCTTTTAGAACATTTTTGTTTCTAATTTATATCGGTAACTCTATTCTAAAAGAAAACCCAAATTTTTAAAAATGACAAAAACGTTGGTGTATTTTTTTACACCTACCTAAAATTTTTATTTTTTATAATAAAAAATCATTACATACAGGATGTTCATTTGAAAACTTTCTACTCAAGTTATCTTTGAAACGAGACAGATTTGAGAAAATCGCCGAAACACGTAAGATATTTATTGAGGAAGAACGTTTTTACAAAAAATTGGACGGCGCCCCTTTAACCCCTTAACCACCAGGGCCACCACCCCAAAATTCTTAAATGAGAAGGCAGGTCGAGTGATACATCATTTTAAAGCTCCTGATGAGTACTTTATAACCCTAGAATATGAAGTCAATATCTTCACCTATTACAAAATGGCGGTACTTTAAAAATTACCTAAATACCTAATTTGGATGGTCATATTTCCCAAACTAATTAAGTTAGATGTACTTAATGTGGTATTTTCTTAAAGCTCATTTAAAGATCTTTTTAATAGTAAAATAATATGCAGGGTTCTTAAATAAAAAAATATGTACTTATTCTTCTACCCTGTATATTACTACCAGTATCACCATTAAAAAGACCTTTAAAAGAGCTTTAAGAAAACACCACATTAGGTACATCTAACTTTATTAGTTTCGGAAATATGGCCATCCAAATCAGGTATTTAGGTAATTTTTAAAGTACCGCCATTTTGTAATAGGTGAAGATATTGACTTCATATTCTAGGGTTATAAAGTACTCGTCAGGAGTTTTAAAATGATGTATCACTCGACCCGCCTTCTCTTTAAGAATTTTGGATTGGTGGTCCTGGTGGTTAAGGGGTTAAAGGGCGCCGTCCAATTTTTGTAAAAACGTTCACCCTCAATAAATATCTTGACGTGTTTCGGCGATTTTCTCAAATCTGTCTCGTTTTGAAGATAACTTGAGTGGAAAGTTTTTAAATGAACATCCTGTATATTATTTTGTTAAGTTTTGTATTTTTAAATCAGTAATCAGTTTTTTTGTTATCTTTTTAGATATACTACATGTGATATACTTATCTTTATTACTTTCGGAAATATGACCCTCCAAATGTTAAGTTTCCCAATATGTTTGCATTATAACGTATATTACGACCATCATAATTAAACTGAATTGTTTTCTTTAAAAAAAAATATATTTCCTTTCAGAATAGAAATACAAATCTAAATTAAAAACAGAAATGTTAAGAACGGCACTGGAAAAAATTTGTGTCATTAAATTATTCCACAGGGTGTTCGAAAATTTGAGTTAAAATGTAACCTTTGGCTCTTCCCTGTATAATATTTAATCCTAAAAGGTTGTGCTGTTTCCATATTAATTGCTAATCTAGATAAAAGGAGCTACAACTATACTAAAAGTTAATTAAAATCAATCAAAAGCTAAAAAGTTATACAAGATTGAATTTAAACAAAAGTTTGTTTATCCCTTTTTTGACCAGGGGTGTATTTTAAACAAACTAATTAAATAAATTTAGATGATTTAACTTGGTATAGTATTTTTATTCTCAGTAGAAACACGCGATTATACAAGGATAGATAATTGGATGGTCTTCTTGTTGAGTACACGCCTAGAAAGAATGGGACCGCTTCGGTCCTGGTCCCGGGTATACGAGCTGACCCTGTTCAGCCCTATTGACCCCTATGAACTGGCCGATCGCCTGAAACAAAATAAAAGAAAAACCCCCAAAAAATTCTAATTTAAAAACGACGTTTCGGTGGCAAGTTTGCCACCGTTGTCAAGTTAAAAAATTAAGTTAAAAAATAAATATAAAATATTAACTAATATCTAAATTAGAAATGATTAAAATTTAGATTATTTTTATATCTCAAACTGAAAATAGTTTGACATATGTGTCATGAGTGACACATATGTCAAAGACCTTTAATACCGGATCAGTTAAATAACATAACAGATAGGCAATGTGAGGAAAAGAGACAGTCTAACGTAAATACCGGCATGTAAACATTTCGGATTGAATGATTCACGTACACCCTTTATTGTTTTTTGCTGGCCGATATACCTTAACCTATTGCTTATACAGTATATTAGTGTTCAAAACAAGAAACAGAGGATAACTCAGACAGAGTGATCTTTAATATAATTAATAAACTTACAAAATAATCCGTATCGACAATATATGTCACACGAACATAACGATCAGTATTGTAACATAATCTCACAAAGTGAAGAGGAATCACTTTTTAATACTGAAAGCTTTAGTATTTTCGGAAGTTTAAAAATTGCATTAAAATATGTTTGCTTATACATTTGACAACAATGTGTTTAAAGAACACATCAAAATACACAGATTCATTTTTTTTGTTAGAATCTTCATAACCAGCATGTTAAACACGTTGACAGCCAAGGTAATACCGGTACAGTATCACCACCGTACAAATAACTTACAGTAACTGCACATCCCCGCAACACATGCAATTGTTCACATCAAAACACTGCCGATATCGATTTCGAATTAAGGGTGTGTTGCTTTCTCCGGTAAAAGCCGTTCGTTTAATTAATCAACTCGGTTCAACACACGTCGCTTAAATAAAAACCCTTCATTCTAAAGTGGGAACGAGATACAAGGAACAACCGCTGTCGAATTTTCTCGTGCGTATTAACGCTGATAGTGGAGCCTAATTGCTTATTTTCAATTATTTTAATAAATATAACTTAATAAAAAATAATTTTTAGAAAAATGTAAAGAGTAGTTTTTAATAAATATTAAGTTAAAAAATTAAATAACGTTTAATTATTTGCAAAAATTATTTTTTTAAATTGTTTAAACCATTGCGGTTTAAAAAATTGTGACTAAAAATCGACCTTGCATCATGTATTCTCGTAATCAGCATTTTATTCTGAACATTATTCTGCTAAAAATCCATGAGAATAAGTTTTAATAATATTACAGACTTTCAAAAATGTGTTTTGGTTAGAGAATTTTATAGGGTTAGAATCATTTAATTCAGTTTGTTAAATTATTTAAATAATTTACCTTAATTTTTCCAAATTCTTTCATCACTTTTAAAGGTTTCCGAAAATCCTCAAATTATTCATTGAGAATTTTTGTGCCATCCTGTACTATGGAATTTTTGCAATATTTCCCCAAAATTCTAGATCAATCTTCACTCTTCCATCATACTATAAAAGGGCGACGAAAACCTCGGTTCGAGTAGTATAGATTCGACTTTTGTACTGTATACTTCGAGACATTGACAAGTAAAGATTTTATTATTGTTGTAACCATAGTTATGTTCCATTGTTAATAAAGGTATAAATATGAAGACACATGTTTTTATACGAGGTGTTTCGGAACAATATATTAGCGCCCATACGACCCAGTTTATATGCAACTTTTGTTTAAAACTGTGTTTTTCAAGGCGCCTAGTTCGTGATATATTTGACCGAAACGTTACTTTCACCGTATTTTTACCTACACATACATGACATGACAAACTTTTTCAAAATATGTATATTTTATAATCGAATAAAAGCATAATTTGTTGTTCAGCTAATTAGTCAGACTTTAAATTACTAATATTGTAAGCTGGTTTATTGAAACAAAGTAACTTTATAATCCAATCATTCAATTAGCCTTATTAGGGGATCGTAAATCATTGGTCAGTATACTGATTTATCTGTATAACCAGAAATCACAATGCCAATGAATTTGGTAGTATTATCGTATATAATATCATAGGAGAGACAATTTTGCCGGCAAAATGTTTCGATTGTATGAAAGTTTGTTGCAATTTCGTAAAGGGCATTTAAAACAAAACCACGTACCGGTTTTGAATAAAGTGCGTGAACAAGATAAAAGTTTAAATTGGAAACTTATAGATAATTTTCTCCTTAACAAAAAGGTAAAATCCAACGACATATGGACCAAGCGATTCATTCAACATTAAGCCAACAATGCTAATAAGCAAAGGGGGGTGAATAAAGCGAGAAATGAAAATGGCGGACTTACTTTTTGACCTTGGTCGATAGTATGCACCAGAGGCGTAACATTACCAGCCCCTAATATTTTAAGTAATGATTTTTTATTATTGATAATAAAAAATTAAAAACTTTTTTTTAAATATAAATATTTAAATTTCAATTATACAAAATTACATATAAATTATAACACAAAATCCAGACATATAAAGAACACTTATTTTTGTTATTCTGTAGCTATAAAGATAAAGCACATTTATTTTAATCATATATTTTTTATTACTTGTCTTTTGTGTTATAATATTTATTTCTCGTTGTATATTATTACAATTTAGATATTTACTTACACTTTGTTGTATATAACTTAAGGATATTTATTAAAAATAATTGTTTAACAAAGAATGACTAAAATCAAACCACTAGAAGCCAAGATATACGTTAAAAACTGTTACGGCCCTATTTACACTCAAATAACATAATTATTAAAAATTTTAGTATTAATATTTATAGATTTATAAAAATTAAATTATTAGCAAAAAGAACAACTAAAATCAATCTACTAGAAACCGAAATATACGTTAAAAACTGTTAAGGCCCTTTTTACTCTCAAATAACATATTTATTTAAAAATTAGTTTTAATATATTTATTAAAAGTAATTGTTTTAAAAAAGAATGACTAAAATCAAACCACTAGAAGCCAAGATATACGTTTAAAACTTTTAAGGCCCTATTATGTATGCAGCGTTGCCGCTTCGGTTTGAATTATGCCATTATCAGCAGGTGTTCAACTAAATTCTGTGTTAGCTCCGGCAACTATGCGCTAATGATTCATTGTTATGCTAATACCTTGGCCCCAATTATACCTCGTTCGGCGTTTTAATTATCAGATACCCAATGGCCTAGTGGTATATGGCGTTGGATTCTCACACAGGTGGCCAGGTGTCATGGGTTCGACTCCCAGCGCCGGCGAGACTTTTTAATTTATAGGTGATGACGTCATCGATGGTTACGAAAACTACCCCTATCTAGCACGTGGTGACTTAGGGCATAAAAATTCTAATTTTGCGTTAGGGGTTGAGATGGTTATAAAATTGCAGATCGAACCTGAAATTTCTCCCGCGCCCAATGCACCTAGTTGTGACAAAATCGGACATAAAGCTAAAAAGCATACAAAAATTAGGACATTGAGCAATTCTAAAGTTACATGGGAAATCCGAAGACAGAACAGAGAGATCGTACAATGTAAAAGATGCTGTAGATGGGGGCACACGAGGGCAAACTGCCATTATGCTCCTCGGTGCGAAAACTGTGCCAAAACACATTATGCAACAGATTGTAATACACCCCAAGAGCTAAAGTGCGCTAACTGCGGACAACAGCACAAAGCCACCTCGACGCAATGTAAAGTGTATGAATACAGACTTGCAAATATCCAACAACGACAGCAGAGACAGCCGGTATACAAGCCAGCACCCCCACCAACCAAAAACCCCTGGAAGAAAGAAGAGGGCAGGGCAAATGCCTCATCGGCGGGCAGGGCAAGTGCCCCCAACTTTAGCGACAACGAGTTCCCGCCATTAAGATCTAGAGCCACAACCACCCCTAGAAGCCACAACATCCCTCCACCTGCAAACAGCCAACAACAGACGGTAAGTAATGACGATTTTTCCGACCTACAAAACATTATGAAACAAATAAAAAACAACTTAAATATTAAAGAATTAATTAGATTTTTCTCAGATCTCTTAAAAATAACTACAAATTACACAGAAAAAATAGACCGAGCTATGGCTTTATTAAGCTTTATCGATAAAATTGATCAATACGATATTTAAACAAAAATTAAAAAACTTAAGATTGTGCAGTGGAATGCCAATGGCGTAAGAAATAAATTAGGGGAACTCATACATTTTTTATATACACATAATATTGATATAATTGGCATATGTGAAACAAAGTTAGCAGATAATGTAAAAATAAAAATTAGAAACTACAATATCTATCGTAAAGATAGAAACATAAGAGGGGGCGGCGTTGCTCTGCTTATCAAGCAAAACATTCCTCATATTGTCCTACCACAAGTTAACAGTCAAATAGAGAACATCTCTGTGAAATTGAGAAATGGGGTGGTTGTGAGTAGTGCATACGCCAAACCCAGACTACCCATGCGCGACAACGATTTACATAATATATTTTTGCAGAGTCATAAAGTTATATTATTAGGTGACCTGAATGCTAGAAATGTTCTGTGGCGTAATCACAGAAACAATAGGAACGGACATTTGTTGTGTGAATACG
The DNA here is from genome assembly GCA_014170235.1 of Listronotus bonariensis. Classification (NCBI taxonomy): domain Eukaryota; kingdom Metazoa; phylum Arthropoda; class Insecta; order Coleoptera; family Curculionidae; genus Listronotus; species Listronotus bonariensis. Next base: position 2,800 of record JACEGR010005023.1, on the reverse strand, counting down.
CCACAGAGCAGGACTTGCAAATTTTAGCCCCTCCCTCCCATACCCACTACCCTCCTAATCAAATGACTCCTACCACATTAGATTTGGTTGTAAATAAAAACATAACTAATTTACAAGAAGTAAACACAATAAATGAATTGTCTTCAGACCATTTACCTGTGATTTTTACGTGGAATGTGAACATAGAGTTAGAGGGGGACCCCTCACTTGGTCGTTCAGGCATACCAATTGGAATAAATTTAGAAGAATAATAAACGAAAACCTAACTATCAACAATAACTTAAATAGCATAGATGCACTTGAGAACCAGGTGGATATATTCACAAGTACCATACAACAAGCTAGGAACAAGGTAGCAAAAAAGGTATGCCTGAAACCAAGGGAGGATCGCCTCCCCGCTGACATTTTAAACTTAATAACTTTTAAAAATAATTTACGAAGAAAGTGGCAACGCACAAGAAGACAAGTAGATTACATAAGATATACGGAAATCCAGCAAACGATTAAAACAAGAATAAACGCATTCAAAAATGAAACCTGGTCAGGCGTCCTCAGGGGACTGTCCACACAGGACAACTCACTGTGGCGACTGACTAGGCGTTTAAAAAACAAATACAGCCAAATCCCCTCCCTAAACCCCGCTGCTGCACAAACTGGTCAGGAGATTGCCGAAACATTGGCGGACTTCCTGGCTGGTGTGTGCAGTGGTACTCCAAATACCACACAGGCGCAGAATGATGTCACTAAAAAGTAAATGTTTTATTAAGGCAAAAATACCCAATCCCTCCCACAGTCCTTCCTAAACTCCACATAACCCCAAAGACCTCTCATCCATTCTTAGGACTTTACCTAACAATAAAGCACCGGGAATAGATGAAATACCCAACATAATCCTTAAAAACCTACCTAAAAATCCTTTGTACAGCTCCTTTATATCATAAATTCCATGTTTACCCTGCAACACTTTCCCAGGCAATGGAAACATGCCATCATTATTCCAATTCTTAAGCCTGGGAAAGATCCTAAAAATCCCTCCTCATACCGATCCATAGCTCTCCTTAATACCCAAGGAAAAGTTGCGGAGAAGGCTATTATGCTTAAAATGCACCAATTCAATCTAGAAAGCAAAATACCGCCAGAACAGTTCGGTTTTAAACCTGAACACAGTGCTGTAATGCTAGTTGCGGCAGTATTGCAACATGCGATAAACAAATTCAATTCGAAACAAAATACAGTACTGCTTTCATTAGACATACAACAAGCGTTTGACACGGTATGGCATAATGGCCTTATCTACAAACTTTTCTACTTCCATAACTTTCCGTTACATTTCATTACCCTTATATACTCATATATTTCCCATAGATCCTTCCAAGTCCGTGTAAACAACTCCCTGTCAACCCCTAGGGCAACGCACGCAGGTGTCCCACAGGGCAGCGTGTTGAGCCCTAGATTATTCAACCTGTATCTTTCCGATATCCCTAAATTCCCTTCTACCAAGCTGGCACTGTACGCTGACGATGCGCTGGTATACGCCAGCTCATTTTCAGCTGCAGTTGCCAGCAGACATATCCAATACCATGTCAACATCCTAGCACCCTATTATGCGAAATGGAAAATTAAAGTCAATGAAAGCAAAACAGAATGTGTAATATTAACAAAAAAGTACACGAATAACAAGATACATATTCCAATTCGCATAAATAACATCCCTGTTAATCCCGTGCCAAAAATAAAATATTTAGGCGTTGTCATTGACGAACGACTTAAATTTATTTCACACATAAACCATGTGTTAAAAAAGCATTCATGGCCCAACAATCTTTATACGCACTTATTTCACCTAGATCTAATCTATCACAAGAAAATAAGCTGATTATTTATAGTAGTATTATAAGGCCAACGATTACATACGCTGCACCTGTGTGGTCGGGAGTCTCGGACACCCAACTACTCAGGCTGCAGCGTATGCAGAATAAAATTCTTAGAGCTGCCACAAGATCTGGAAGATACATCCGCATTAACGATCTACATGAACTTGCTGAATGTCAAACAATTAAAGAATACATTGTAAATCAAGCAGAAAAATTCTATAGAAACAAAATACATATTTCTGAACTAACAAGAAACGTAGCAGATGTTAGAGTTAATGACAACGTCATACATAAGCCTTTGTTTCGCAGATGCCAATTATATCAAGAACTTATTCCTCCATAAACACAAAAATATTTAAAATTATAACTAACACACAAAACAAAAAGCATAGCTAAACAACCAATAAGACAAAACTCTCTTATCATACCCCGTCAACTTGGCATTTTGAACAAGACACGCTGCCATTGGTCAATAACTTTGACTATATATATGATGGTTCTCGCCACAACTACAGCATGCATTGGCATTGCACTGCATAATCTTGGGATTCTGTGAATCATTTTACAAAAATTTTTGAATATAAATCAGGTTTTTTGACTGAGATTTTTCCTGAAATAAATAAATAAGAATAACACTAAATAAACATTGACATATTATTTACACAATTTAGAAAAAACAAAACGAATAACTAAAAAAATGACTTTTTAAGATGGTCGGAAAAAGTCTTCATTACTGCCTGTATGTTTTAATGGGTTTTCCACAGGGTTACCATCAGCCCGCAGGTGGAGGGTTTCTACCCGAGAACCTGGTCGGTGTATCAAGAAAGTGGACCGCCATTTTTAAGATATCACTATGTATTGCTAAACTATTAAAACAATGTATCAACGTTAAATAATAAAAGCTTTTTAAAATTGAAAAATTGATT
>JACEGR010005022.1:0-78866 GCA_014170235.1 Listronotus bonariensis | reverse complement strand
GCTTGAGTATTACAAGGGTGTATGTAACAAAATTCTAAAATCTGCAATTTTCATATCACAAGGTCCTATGTATAGTAAGCTACACATAAAACCTTTAGATCTTAAATATATGCACACAATCCTTAAAAATTAATAGAAAAACAATGGTGTATGTTTTGAAAATACGAAAAAGGAGTAACACAGTTCTATGTTGAACATAAGACTTTGTTTCTCTTAAAATCTTACTAAAATTTTCTATGTTCAAATAACACGGTTCTATGAAGTACATAGAACCATGGAACTTTCAGAAATTTACTGCTTTAATATTGCATAGGCTTATGTTGTTACATACACCATTGTAACAGTGATTTATGACACCATTTATAGGTTATGTTATAAACAAGCAACGTGCATATTGCTTTATTGTTCTGCTAATTTATTTAATAAATGAGTTATAATGGCCGAAAATAGTGACAATAGTGATTTTTGGGATGGTGATGATCCTGATATAGATGTGGATTATGTTCCCGAAGAGAAAACGTCTACAAATATAACAAGGTAAATGCATATTTATAATTCTAATTAAATTTTGTCATAGCAGATATTTTAAATGTATGGGAAACTTTAAATTTTGACCTTTTGCAACTTTTAATTCCACATATTTAAAAGAATTGTGTCAAACATTAAAAAAAAAACAAAAAATTAAGAAAATTTAACCACATAAGACAATAAGTTTTTTATTAAAATAATCAACTGTGTAGGCAAAAAGAGTAAAAGGGTTAGTAGTTAGTAGTATTTATGTTGTTTTGGTGCGATTTCTTTCTGATAGTTTGTGTTTAATAAGAGATCTTTCTTTTCAGAATAAAAATTCGGGGAAGGTTTATAGATATTCCTTTATTGTGTGACCAAAATGAGACGGACGAATGTTTAGGAACAGTAAGAGTTGCTCAAAACAATGAAACTACTTCATCTAGCTGTATTAGCAGTGCCAATTCTACTGCTACAAGGTAATTTTACATTTAGCAACTATGACCGTTTTGTAACGTTATATTGTGTTTTATAATATACCTACTTACGGGCTTAAAACTGATCGCAGGTATTTTGTAATCTTCTGAATTTTATTTGTTATAATCAAAAACTATTGTTTTTTTTGCAGTGTCGCTGCCCTAGAGAAAATAAAAAGCCTGTGTCTATGCTAAGAAAAGGCAACACCACAGACGTGATAAATAATGACACTATAACCAGTACAAAACAAACTACACTAAAAGAAATCTCGTCAAATCAAAATGAAAATTTATTAAAGCAATGTGATCGAAATTCTGAGACACGACTTCAGCAAAATAGTAACAGTGGACAAGAGATAGAAAAAAACTTACAAGAAAGAGGATTAGAAATCCAGAGGGATGGGCCTGTAACATTCGAAAGGAAAAATTTGACAGAGGGTTAGAATATATTTCATCACGAAAGAAGTTAAGACCAGCTAAAAAGATAAACACAAAAAAGATTGCTTCGAGAAATGCATTTATAAATGTGCTAAAAATATAAGTGAAGAAGATAGAAGACAAATATTTGCTGATTATTATAAACTTGATAGCCGTGAAAAAAGAATGTTTATTTTAAGTACAACAGAGATGAGTATTCCACAGCGAAGAAGAAAGGGAAAGAATGCCGAAAACTCTAAAAAAGCTAAAACATTTAAATTCTTCTTTATTTTAAGTAATAAGAAAATACAGGTTTGCAAACCATTTTACTGTGGAACACTAGGCATAAGTCAGAAACCCATATACACTGTTTACAAACATTCAACAGAAACAAACACACTTCGCAAAAGTATTCAGGGAAAGCACAAAAAAAAGTTACTTCAGATGAAGCAGCAAATCTTGTCAGAGAACACATTAAGCTATTTCCCGTGATAGAAAGCCATTATTGCCGGGCTGATATCAAAAGAAAGTACATAGAGGGCGACCTATCAATTCAAAAAATGTACAATATTTATGAGGATTTCATAAAAGAGAAAGGCTTGACGCCAGTTAAAATTAATGTTTATCGCAAAATATTCTGCACTGAATTTAATTATTCATTCAATAAGCCTTCAAAAGATTTGTGCGACCTCTGTGCAGAAATAGATTGCCTGAAAAAAAAGAAACTACCCTTAATGAAGAAAAGAAAAATGAATATGAAAAACACTTGCAGGAGAAGATTTCTATGAGAACAGAGAAAAAGAAGGATGTGGAAAGTGGTAAAGCAGTACTTTGTTTTGACTTAGAAAACGTATTGACCTGTCCAAAAGGAGACGTTAAAAATTTCTTTTATAAAAGCAAGCTAAATGTGTATAATATGACTGCTCACCTTTCCATAAACCGTACCGTTTATTGTGCAATATGGTCAGAGGCAATGCATGGCCGGGCTGGAAATGATATTGCTAGTGCTGTATACAGAATCCTAAAAAGGGTTGTGGAGGACTATCCATTATTAGAGAAACTTATTTTGTGGAGTGATAGTTGCGTTCCGCAAAATCGCAATAGCCTTATGAGTTTTGCTATTGCGCATATTTTAAAAACTAATCCACACTTAAAAACAATTCAAATGAAATTTTCTGTACCTGGGCACTCCTGCATACAAGAGGTCGATTCAGTTCATAGTGCCATTGAACGCAGTTTGAGAAAATCGGAATATTTTTCTCCACTTTCACTATTAAGAGTTCTTTTGAAAGTAAATACACGAAAGCCTTACACCATACTTCAGATGAAAGAGCAAGATTTTCTAGATTTTTCATGGTATTCATCAAAACTGAATTATAGTGCAGTTCCGTTTTCAAGGGTGGTTTCTTTACAATTTACTAATAACGCATTTTACGAGGTCGGTTTCCGAACCTCTTTCAACCAACATGAGTATAAAATTATCAGTTTAAGACAACGAACTATAAGGAGACTGGTTACTGCCGAGACTGAAGAAATACCGATATCAATAAAGAAAAATGATTTTAAAATCAACCTGCCTCAAAATAAGGTAGAAGCTCTCAAATCTATGTACAAGTGGATGCCTGAGGTTGACAGAACCTTCTATGTTCATATTTTTTCCAAAATGTCCAAGGAGAAAGAGTAACAATAAGACATTAATAATAAAAAGATAGTGTTACTAGGGTTTATGTTTCATATTTTTGTATGTTTCGTTTTTGTAAGAGCAACAAAGTTCTATGTTATTTTATTTTTTCAATAAAAATATCCTAAAATAATAAATATTTTGTCTTTTTTTTCTTTAATTCTTCTTGTCTGGTGGTTTTATATTAATTTAAACTGAAACAGAAACAAGCCTATATTATTACATACCTAATTTACTTATATAAATTTTAAAAGTTGTTTTTCTCCTTTTCGTGATTTTGTATCATACAACCTTGTAATACTAAGGCAGCCAATATAAATTTTCTTTATTTTATGTGAAAGTTAACATAAAGGATCCTAATTTAGTTAAAAAATCTTTGTTTAACATTGTGCCAAATTATTAAAAATAAGTTTTGTCTTGGTAAAGTTTTACATTTTTGTAGTTTCTAAAACTTCTGTACAAAATAAAATACATTCTTTAACTTAAATCATGTTCTTTAAAAAGCAAAAACAGCTGGAATACACGACATTTAAATTTTTGGTTCATTCGTGCTATTGTCAAGTCCATTCGTGGAAATACTGTATATCTGACATAAACAAGCTGTAAGGTAAAATAAAAAAATAATAATAATAAACATAACCTGTTTGGTTTCTGTTTGTTTTTAAGCAGAATATAATTACATTTTTGTATAGTAAATAAAGTTAATGAAGGTTAGTTTAAGTTTGTAAGAATACAATGAAAGTACAGTTGATAAAAAAGTCATTAATATTTTACAATGGCGAGAAAAAGGACAAAAGCCCTAAGAAGATAGTTCTATGCCCTTTGTTAGGATATTATAAAATCAAGTCATTAATCTACATATAATAAGGAGTTAAGACATAAATCTGAATAATTCTAGAACTTTGGAGCGTTTAATAAAAGGGGAAACATTAAGGGATATAAGATAAGAATTTAAATTAATAATTAAAAAAATAAAACATTTAGCATAACTTTCATTATTCAAATATTGCATTGCATTTTTAAAGGGTTAAAATTATTTATATTTGTAAAAAATCTTGAATATAATTCAATTTTAGAAGATAATTTAAACGAAAAAATATAATATATTACATTTATTTATAAACATTAATAAAATATTTTTGTAAAAACGGTAGTGAGCAAAATATAACATGACAAGCATTTTTCAATATCATGAAAATCTTAATAGATAGTTTGTTATTACTCCGTCAATTGTGGACTGATTTTCAAAAATCTTTTTATTTTAGAGAGTGCACTTCCGCGGTGGCCTTTTCTGAGAAAACCCAGTCAGGATTGCGAAAGACACCCAGTATACTAGATATACTGGGTTAGTAAAAGAACCACAACTTTTAAATATCACTTAAACCGCTAAAGTTACATTTACCAAAGTTGGTATCTAAGGTTATTGGACATGTGGAATTAAATAGTGATATCGGCACTGTTGCCAAATTACCCAGTTTTGTGCTACACAGGTTTTTTTGGTTTTTAAATAAAATGCGTCATTTATTTTTTTGCAGTATATTTGGCGAATCAAATTTAGTATGATACTATGATACACTACACTTTCAGTAAAAAGTAACTTCCTCTAACTATTTTTAAAATCGCTAAAGCTGTGTTTACAAAATTTGGTATTTGGGGTGATTTTGGCATGCCTAATTGATAAGCATTGTTGCCAATTTTAATAAAATTGGGGTGTTGTCAATTAATCGTAACTTGTATAGATTAAATTTTGAAAAATTGAAATCTACTAAAGTTGCCACATTCCTTTACTCCAAGTCCAAAAATTGGACTTGGAGTAGTTAAATAGAATATTCCATACTAAAAGTAAAACACTAAATACTAAAAATAAAACAGTTAGCGCAAAACTGAAAAATTTGGCAACAATGACACTATCACTATTCAATTCTACTTGCCCATAAACCCAAAAATGCCAAAATTCGTAAACACAGCTTAAGCGGTTCTAGAAATATTTAAGCGAAAATGATTTTTTAGCTTGAATGTGGTGTTGTCATATCTTGACAGCTAGTTAAAATAAAATTTTGAAATTTGGTGGATACATTAAACTTTACCTGCGCAATTTAGTGAAATAAAAATAATTGGGGCATTCTATTTACAAAAACAAAAAAACCTGTAGCACAAAACAGGGAAATCTGGCAACAATGCCGATATTACCATTAAAGTCTTTATGCCCAATACCTTTCAAATAGCAAATTTGGTAAATGTAGCTTTAGTGGTTTTGAAGATATTTAAAAGTTGCAGTACCTTTTACTAACCCAGTATGCTACTTATGCTGGATGTTTGAACAATGAAGGTAGTAAATGTAATGTCAACATATTTTTATTTGTCATGTCGATGTTCTTGTCATTTAGCTAATAGTTCATATTTTTTTTGTAATGGCGTGCAATTTATTTTTGTAGGTGTTTCCGTTTATACCCAACTTATACCTATTAGGGGTAACATTGGCGTTTTGTGCGAATAGTTTTTATGAGAGAGAAAAGATACTGGTATTGATTTTTTAAGTGAATGGTCACCAATTAAATGTAAGTAAGGAAAAACCAAAAGAGTAAAATATATATTTTAAAAAAATTAACCGACTTTATAAAAATAAATAAAAGTCACCTAAAATTTAAAAATAATGAATAGAAGCAAAATTAGAAAAATAGGGGAGCCCAGGAGGGGATTTCTAAAGTTACTACAGCGCGTCAGAAAAATATACCGAAGGATACCTTGTACCCGATTAAATAAACTCCACCAAATATGAGCCCCGTATACAGGGGCGATTATAAGAAATAAAAATATATCCATCAGAAATTCTCGTGCGCGTCAGATTAGGATAGGGTGAGTTAATTGCATGCTAAAGAGTGTATATTTCACTAATCTGACAATTTGAGAGTGACGTAAAGAAAGCGAAGGGCTACAAAGTTTTAAAAGAAACGTCATTTTGACATGCTCGGGCGTGGTTATTTTTTTATGTTAAAAAAATAATTTAAGGATAACGAACAATATATAATTCAATACGATTTCCACAAGCCGAAATAATAGAAATATATTTTTGACACACTTAAAAGTATATAGCCGCTTATCGCCCCGATGAAAAGATATAATTATATAACTTTTTTTTATCATCTAAGCCTTGCAACCCAATAGGTCTTTAAGACGCTCGAGTCTCTTTGGTCATATTAGTATACTTGTGTTGATCAACAACTTGTGGTTAAAACCCGTCTAATTTACGAAAAAAATCTTATTTATCATTGAAAGGTCAATTAAATTACTTATATCTTTAGCTTTTATAATTTCACATTACTGATAAATAAACAACTTAAAATAAGTTTAAATTAAAATTTAACTGTCACAAATAAAAGTAGGTACCTGCATTATGAGAGCATATGCTTTTTCAGTGTCCTATAAATAGGGTCATTGAAGTCCCTCTAAAAATACCTATTTTAACTAAATTTTAAATAAAAAATAAATTACAATTAATATTGATTTAGTAATTACAAAATAAGTGGCTTATCCAATTAAAACTATACCTATTTTTCCAAATAGACTTAATATTCAAAAAAATGTTAAAACTACCGTAAAATCTGTCTCATGGTAACTATTATATTTTCTGGCTTACACACACCGGACCGCATGTCAGAATCCAGATCAAGTTATAAAAACACCCAGTAAAAACAAATAATCCTTAGAGCATTTAAAATGGTAAAATAAAGTATTAGAAAAACTAATTTTGGCGTTTCTTCTTTTAACGCAATCCAACGGCAATTTAATAAACGCACATTCCTGCGAATTTAATTCGAAATCTTTATCACTATTATTAACAATATTGTAAATGGTTTAAATTGTTACCGTTAATGATTAATTCTATCATAAGTTTAAAAAAAACAAAAACCAACTAAATTTTGCTTAAAAAGAAGAGGGCGCTATTATGTATTAACCAATAAATAGCGTTTTTCATTAATAAGACCAGTGCATCTTTATACTATTATTTTTTTTAAAAAACGGCAATAATTGCAAAGTACTCTGATCATGACTTACACGATATGCCACCAAAAAATTCTGTATACGTATCAGAAACTCGTTTTTCTTGTAAAATAACAAAATTTCTATATTTTTCAGTTGTAAGAAAGTTTTTTTAAAATTAGTTGCTCGGTATGTGATTATCCGCACTTTACTAAGTGCAAATAATTGTTAAACATTGTTAAATTAATGTACTTTACAAAAAAAATATAAACTGTATTTTTTATAAAAAGTACTGTCACTAACCGTCACCTTTACCATTGATTTTTTAAGGACGCATAATGTCTAAACGGTTTGATTTATTGAGGTTAATTCAGAACACCTTTTTTAAAAGCATATCGGTAACAATTTTTACTAAAAAAATAATCAATCAAATTAAAACTCAAAAATTATGACAAAAAAATTAATATAGGTAAAAAGACGCTCGGCGGCACACAAACAGTGCAAATTATTACTAAAATGATTGTGCGGAATCGACTTAAACTATGCTTTAAATATTATGTTGCTAAAACAAGAAATTTAAAATAACAAGCATAAAAAATTGGACTTGGAGTAGTTGTGACTCAAAAAGCAATGAAACTAAAAAAAAATACATAGAGCTGTACCAATATTTCATTAAGTAGAATCATCACCTTTAGTTACATATACCTATAACATATTACAATATTTACCAACATTTCTTTGCATCTTTGCGACAGCACACGAAGGCTCACCAGAGGACCGTTGGTGTCGGATCATTAGATGTTTAACCCATGTCTTCCCTGTTCCGTCAACGTTGTTCAGGCCCAAAAACATGCAGTTTTTGTATTTCACAGCACTTTTAGAGAAAACGGTAGTGCCACCACGGAAGTGTTTTTTTAATGACTACCACTTAAATGAATAAAATATCAATGAAAGTTAAAGTTTTAACAGACTCAGTCATATGAATAAAGTAAAGATAATGCTATTACTAAAATTTCGTCTCTTTTTGCTGCGTTACAGCTAAATGTGTTTATCTTTAAAAAATTTAGCATACGCATTTGCTTCTGTTTTATTTATATGAGCAATTATGTAGTTTTAAAGGTATGTTGTATTGGGGCCTTACCATTGCCTTTCAAACTTAATTAAAATTCTTCCTATTGTTTAATAGTTGGGTTAAGACCGTAAAAGAACTCTAATGGGCAGGTGCTATTAAAAAAAACACAGTTTTTCTTTATTAAATGTAATTAATAAATAGCCTTTACAAAATATAAATTTAAAAAAATACATAATTTACTGTGTACAGTTTTAGGTAAAACAAAATATTGTTTTATTTATTTACAAATAGAAACAGCTTTGATGGATAATGTTGTAATGTCTATTAAGATATCTACAATATTATTATTTAGAAATAAAGTCTGGTGCTTAATTTTTTTATAATTAGTTTATGATAAGAGTAAGAGATATGTTTTGTTATGAATCCGTAACTGGTGCTGTTCTTAGTTCTTCCATAACTATTATAAAAAATAAAGTTATGTAAAGTAATTTTTTGATATTTTGATTTAAAGTAATTAATAGTTTACTTTTTAAACTTACTTTTAAATTAATATTTATTTGTCAGATAAAAATTATAATATGTCCAAAAATTTAACTAGTTTTTTATTAAAAGGGGTAAAAGACATGTATTTTTACAAAAACGATGTGTATCACAATATTATCCCATTGATGAGAATATTTATGGATTAACTTCTGAGCAAATTCAGGTAAGATCTAAGTTTTATAAAATTTCATAGGACGATTGTGGGTACAGTTAATGTTACAGGTCCCCCTTAATTAATTAAATTAAATTTTAGAAACCTGTCAACTGAAATGTTTGGCAAAAATATTATTTACAGCGTTTTTCAATTGTATTATGTAAACTCATATTTCTGTGTAAAAATCAGTTATCTATTATGCGCCTGTGCGTGTTCATTTTTATAAGAAAATATGTTTAATAAAGAAACGAGTTAGGCGACGCGACGGTTCATAATGTGTTTCCAAAGTAAAAAGGTCGTTTTTAAAAGAAGCCGTATTCCTAGCCAGAGATACAGGGTGGTAAAGTTTAAAAATATATATACAGGGTGTCCAAAGAGATAACGTCATAAATAATAGGTGTGATATATCGTTAGTACTTCATATAAAAAAGCTCTATCGCGCCTCGTTTGGGAGGTATTGACTTTCAAAGTTGTTTTTTTATATATAACTTTGGAACTGTTGCCACTGTACCAATGATATTTGGATTAAATATCCTTATACTTATGCATCTTTTTATGGGTAAATGACTGTTTAGTAAGTCGGGACTATACAAGGTGAGATGATTTTTTGGTATTGTGTATATACAGTGTTTGTCTAAATTTAGGACCCCGTCCCAACTTTTGGTTGTTTTGTATTTTTTTATAAAAATTTGAGGACCTAATTTTAGACAATAAATTACAGATATAATTGTCAAACTAAGAGCTGGACGCCTTAAAAAAATGATAAAGGGGATCTTGTGGTACATCATTTGTAAGCTCCTGACAAGCACTTTGTAACCTCAAAATATAAAGTAAATACATTTATCCATTACAAATTGGCGGTACTTTAAAAATTACCTAAATATCTCATTTGGATGGCCATATTTCCGAAACTAATAAATTTTGATACAGTTAAAGTGGTATTTTCCAAAAGCTCTTCTAAGGATCTATTTAATGGTGATACTATACAGGGTAGGACACAAAGTATAGATTTTTTACCGATGCACCCTATGTATTATATCGCCATTAAAAATATATTCAAAAGACCTTTAAGAAAATACCAATTTGGGTATATCTATCTTTATTAGTTTGGTAAATATGGCGATCCAAATCGGGTATTCAGGTAATTTTAGGGTACGGTCATTTTGTGGTAGTTAAAGGTATTGACTTCATATTCTGGGGTTATAAAGTACTCATCAGGTGCTTTAAAATAATGTGCCTCAAGACCCCCTTTCATTTTTTTTATGGTGCCCAACTATTCGTTTCACATTTATATCCTGTCGTTTTTTGCCTAAAATTTGGTTTATGTTGTCTTACTTAAATCCTCAAATTCTTATAAAAAAATACAAAACAATTCAGAAGTTAGGAGAAGGGTCCTGACTTTAGACAAGCATTGTACATTCTCGACACAGATAACAAATTTGACATTTTGCTTTAACCGTTTGATTCCTTTACCTTTTTACAAAAAGGTATACGTTATAGTAGGGGAGCCCACGATGCTAAATGGGGATTTACGCGAGCGTCATAAAGACCTATTGGTTGGCAAAGCTTAAATGATAAGAAGAAAAAAATGTTATATATTGTATACCTTTTTATCGGTGGGGGAAGTGGCTATAAACTTTTAGGTATGTCAAAAAATACTATTATTATTTCGGCCTGTAGAAATCGTTTGGGTTGTATCGGATTATATATTTTTCGTTATCCCCGAATTGTTTATTTCAAAATAAAAAAAGCCACGCTCGAAAATGGTAATCTAACGTTTTTTTGTAGCCCTCTGTTTCCTTTACGTCACGATGAAATTATCAGATTAGTGGAATATACAATGTTTGGCATGTAATTAACTTACCCTATCTTAAACTGAGCCGCTCGACAATTTCTGATGGATATATTTTTGTTTTTATGATCGGCCCTGTATACAGGGCTCATATTTGGTGGAGGTAATTAACCAGGCACAAGGTGTCCTCTGGTATATTAATCTGTCACGCTGTAGTAAATCCCCAAATACCCTCTTGGGCTCCCCTACCATTATTTGAATCAAATCCAGACATGTCAGTATGTTGTATGTAATAATTTTTTTGGAATAATGAATCAATAAAAAAAAATTATAACGACTTTAAAGGTCAATATATCCCCAACGAAGCGCAACAGAGCTTATTATATGAAGTACTAACATTATTTTGGCTCACTCTATTACCCCTATCACTTATGACCTTACCTGTCAGGACATCCTGTATATAGAGTGTGGTCCATTAATTGTGCAACAAATGCGAAACTTTTTATTTGCAATTTGTTAGAAATTTTTATTCTTCATAAAAATTGGTGCATGGTCTAAAACTGTATTTGCAGTAGTTAGTTTTATAAAGGTTATACCGGGTGATGCATCGCTGGGCGGGACATAGGAAATCCCATGTAATTTTTAATGGGGTCAATTATTGGCTCCCTAATTATTTTAGAAAAAAATCAATTGAAGTTTATTGAAGAGCATGCAAATCTACGTCCATGGTTAAAACTTTAGATTTTTCGGTTAACCCGTTTGCTAGTTTTTTTCACCCTTTCGGGGTCATCCCACCCAGGCCGACGACCGCCCCCTAGGTGGTGCACTGCAGCCTGAAGGCTTATTGTACCTTGACCCCTACTCCTTCCCATTCACACATCACTCATTCCATAACTTGGATGGTTGTTGCTCGGTCCGCATCCCCGAGCAGAACACCGTGTGCCGCCGGTCACCCATCCACGTTATGGGCGCGCACCTCACTGCTTAACTCCGGAGATCGACGCTTGCCGATACAGCCGGAGCAGCCACGAGCGCGCCTCGTTTGCTAGTTAGATGCTAATATATTTTTAAAAATTGTTACATTATTATCGCCTCATATTTATGAACAACAATAAAATACCAGTTAGCGTGACATAACGTTGTCATTTTGAAATTTAGTGCTTTATTATTATCAAATAATCGTAGAGCGAAAAGATTAACCATGAGTTTTACTACTGAAGAAAAAGTATTGATGATTAAATGGTACTATCAAGGAAATAGTTACCAAAAGGTGTCAGACATGTTCGCTGCTCAGTATCCGAATAGACCGATACCCGGAAAATTAACAGTCGATAGGACTATCAAAAATTTGAGACCAAAGGTACAGTGATAAGTAACTGCAGATGTGACGCTAGGGAGTATCAAAGAGAAGAAAATATAAGAGATGATAGAGACTTGGAAATTTTATTGCACGAAGAAAATGAAGGGAAGGTGAGTACAAGGAAACCTCAGGATATCATCGGAAAAGATCAATGAACAGTGCTCCGGATTTTGAAAAGGCATAAATACATTTCATACAAATATGAAAGACATCAAGAGCTAAGGGATGGGGATGAAATACGATGGCAGGAATTTTGTTTTGACATGATGGAAAGGGCAAACATGGACAGGAATTTTTAAGATATATTGAAGTCCCTCTAAAAATACCTATTTTAACTAAATTTTAAATAAAAAATAAATTACAATTAATATTGATTTAGTAATTACAAAATAAGTGGCTTATCCAATTAAAACTATACCTATTTTTTCCAAATAGAGTTAATATTCAAAAAATGTTAAAACTACCGTAAAATCTGTCTCATGGTAACTATTATATTTTCTGGCTTACACACACCGGACCGCATGTCAGAATCCAGATCAAGTTATAAAAACACCCAGTAAAAACAAATAATCCTTAGAGCATTTAAAATGGTAAAATAAAGTATTAGAAAAACTAATTTTGGCGTTTCTTCTTTTAACGCAATCCAACGGCAATTTAATAAACGCACATTCCTGCGAATTTAATACGAAATCTTTATCACTTTTATTAACAATATTGTAAATGGTTTAAATTGTTACCGTTAATGATTAATTCTATCATAAGTTTAAAAAAACAAAAACCAACTAAATTTTACTTAAAAAGAAGAGGGCGCTATTATGTATTAACCAATAAATAGCGTTTTTCATTAATAAGACCAGTGCATCTTTATACTATTATTTTTTTAAAAACGGCAATAATTGCAAAGTACTCTGATCATGACTTACACGATATGCCGCCAAAAAATTCTGTATACGTATCAGAAACTCGTTTTTCTTGTAAAATAACAAAATTTCTATATTTTTCAGTTGTAAGAAAGTTTTTTAAAATTAGTTGCTCGGTATGTGATTATCCGCACTTTACTAAGTGCAAATAATTGTTAAACATTGTTAAATTAATGTACTTTACAAAAAAAAATATAAACTGTATTTTTTATAAAAGTACTGTCACTAACCGTCACCTTTACCATTGATTTTTAAGGACGCATAATGTCTAAACGGTTTGATTTATTGAGGTTAATTCAGAACACCTTTTTTAAAAGCATATCGGTAACAATTTTTACTAAAAAAATAATCAATCAAATTAAAACTCAAAAATTATGACAAAAAAATTAATATAGGTAAAAAAGACGCTCGGCGGCACACAAACAGTGCAAATTATTACTAAAATGATTGTGCGGAATCGACTTAGACTATGCTTTAAATATTATGTTGCTAAAACAAGAAATTTAAAATATCAAGCATAAAAAATTGGACTTGGAGTAGTTGTGACTCAAAAAGCAATGAAACTAAAAAAAAATACATAGAGCTGTACCAATATTTCATTAAGTAGAATCATCAAATCTACGTCCATGGTTAAAACTTTAGATTTTTCGGTTAACCCGTTTGCTAGTTTTTTTTTCACCCTTTCAGGGTCATCCCACCCAGGCCGACGACCGCCCCCTAGGTGGTGCACTGCAGCCTGAAGGCTTATTGTACCTTGACCCCTACTCCTTCCCATTCACACACCACTCATTCCATAACTTGGATGGTTGTTGCTTGGTCCGCATCCCCGAGCAGAACACCGTGTGCCGCCGGTCACCCATCCACGTTATGGGCGCGCACCTCACTGCTTAACTCCGGAGATCGACGCTTGCCGATACAACCGGAGCAGCCACGAGCGCGCCTCGTTTGCTAGTTAGATGCTAATATATTTTTAAAAATTGTTACATTATTATCGCCTCATATTTATGAACAACAATAAAATACCAGTTAGCGTGACATAACGTTGTCATTTTGAAATTTAGTGCTTTATTATTATCAAATAATCGTAGAGCGAAAAGATTAACCATGAGTTTTACTACTGAAGAAAAAGTATTGATGATTAAATGGTACTATCAAGGAAATAGTTACCAAAAGGTGTCAGACATGTTCGCTGCTCAGTATCCGAATAGACCGATACCCGGAAAATTAACAGTCGATAGGACTATCAAAAAATTTGAGACCAAAGGTACAGTGATAAGTAACTGCAGATGTGACGCTAGGGAGTATCAAAGAGAAGAAAATATAAGAGATGATAGAGACTTGGAAATTTTATTGGACGAAGAAAATGAAGGGAAGGTGAGTACAAGGAAACTTCAGGATATCATCGGAAAAGATCAATGAACAGTGCTCCGGATTTTGAAAAGGCATAAATACATTTCATACAAATATGAAAGACATCAAGAGCTAAGGGATGGGGATGAAATACGATGGCAGGAATTTTGTTTTGACATGATGGAAAGGGCAAACATGGACAGGGAATTTTTAAGATATATTTGTTTTACTGATTAGTGCACATTTAGTTAAACAATGAACCCAATCATCAAAATTACCGATACTGGAGCAAAGAAAACCAACACAGATTTGTCGAAACGAGGACGCAATATCCACAGAAATTAAATGTTGGGGCGGGGATTTTCGGACAACGTATTATTGGACCATTTTTTCTTTATCAAAATTTTAATGCAGAATTTTATTTGGAACTACTCGAAGAACTAATTTTACCCGCTTTAAATGATGTATCCAGGGAAAATCAGGAAATTTGTTACCAAATGGATGGCTGCCCGGCACATAATACCCTGGCTGTTCGGGAATATTTACACAATGCTTTTAATGGAAATGTTATTGGCCTACATCACACCATAAATTGGCCAGCCAGGTCCTTTGATATTTCGCCAAATGACTTCTTTCTTTGGGGCCATTTAAAAAGCAAGAGATACAAGGATAAAAATTACTTTAATCTAGATGAGTTAAAAAATGCTATTTATGCAAAATGCAATAAAATTTCGATTTACCAGTTAGCCAATGTAAGAAGACAATTTTATGAACGTCTGGGTTATGGTCTAGCAGTCAATGGAGGAATATTTGAAAATTTTCCTAATTCTTAAGTTTATTTCCAATATATTAATTATTGTAATAATATAAATAATTTATTAAAGCATATAAATATTATAAATGTCATAAGTTCTTGAAATTTGTTGCTCTAGTCTAGTTTAACTTAACTTAATTCGTTTGTATAAATACAACTTTAATCTTTTCACTGTACGATTTTTTGATAATTATAAAGCACTAAATTTCAAAATAACAACGTAATGTCACGCTAACTGGTATTATTATTGTTGTTTATAAATATGAGGCGATAATAAGGTAACAATTTTTAAAAATATATTAGTATCTAACTAGCAAACGGGTTAACCGAAAAGTTTTTACCATGTACGTAGATTTGCATGCTCTTCAATAAAATTTAATAGAATTTTTCTCTAAAATAATTAGCGAAGCCAATAATTGACCCCATTAAAAATTACATGGGATTTCCTATGTCCCGCCCGGCGATGCATCACCCGGTATAATATATAGAGTGGGTCAAAAGAAGCAAAAACTGCTTAGGAGTAAAGATCCCCTTATTTCTAAAAATACAATAAAATGGTTATTAGAAAATTTGTTAAGATTCATAAGTTGCCTAAAAATCCAGTCATGGCTTCCTATTCAAATTTTTATAAAATTTTAGAAAATTTTGAATTAACCTTGTATGATACAGATTTTTATTATTCTAATTTATTAATTCTTTAAAGCAGTTCCAACCAACTGACTTTTAAACAAATTTAATCAAATCGAAGCAAATTTGTAAAACTGAACTGCATTTAAATTATTTTAGCTAACCGCTAAATTCAATTTTTTGCAAAGATATTTAAAAGGGCCCTAAAATTATACGAATATGCTTTTTATTAAGGCAATAATACTATAAATAATAAAATGCGTATATATTTTTTTTCATTTACTTTGTAAAATTGTTGTTTCAAATTTTTATGAAAGTGTAGAACAGATAACTTAAAATAAAAATAATAATATTAAACATTTGAATAGGAGGCCATGACTTTGTGTTAAGGCATAACATTTAATTTTAAATAACTGTTTTATTTAACATAAGGGTACTTTACTTTTAAGAAGTTTTTATTCTTTTTGACCTACCCTGTACACCATTGAACTTTTAATACAACTAAATACTGCTTATAGAGTTTAAGACCATGCACCACCAACTTTTATGAAGAAACATTTTCTGACAAATTGCAAATAAAAAGTTTTCCATTTGTTGCACACTAAATGGATCGCACTGTATAGTGCATATTAATTAAAACGGGCCACCCTAAATAATTTCGTTATTTGTACACTTATTAAAAAATCCTGAATCACTTTAATTTCTGCTTTTAAGAGGACACAGTTTTGTGTCAAAATTAACTTGTTTAGGGTTATCTTCTTCCCTCACCAACACAAACGTCAAATAGTTTAAATGGGAAGGGGGTTAGGTGATATCTTATCTAAAATGGTTTTAAATTCTCTTTAACAGACTTTAGTTTTTTAAAATCGGTTTTGTAGTTTCTGAGTAAATTCACCCTAAATACCAGGGTCCCTGGCGAGTGGCTCAGCCAAAATACCTTTTTTATTGTTTCAAATATCAAAATAAAATTTTATACGTACGTTTATCACATAAATCGTTGTTTCCTGAATTTATAAGTTTTACATTACTTCCGGTTTAGCCAGAAACGACCTAATCTTTCCTATTTTAAATAAGACACCTAATATATTTTTACTTCTTTAAATAGAAAATGACATGCCAAATACAATGAAACTTAATTTGCAATATTTTGACATTTAAGCTCTAACTATTTAAGTTTTTTAATTTTTAATCCAGAGTGCCATAAATGCTGATGTTTTCATTACACTTAAAACATTATTTAATAAAAACATACCGGGTGTTTCTTTTAAAATAAGAAAAAATTGGTTTGTTTCCAGCTAAACCTGTAAAACAATGCACATTTATGTGATATACCTACGTACCAAATTTTATTTTGATATTTGAACACTAAAAAGTTATGGGGGTGAGCCACTCGTTAGGGACCCAGATATTTAAAGTGAATTTTCTCAGAAACTACTAAACCGATTAAAAAAAACTTTAGACCATAAAAAAACATAATTTAAAACCCTTTAAGATAATGTATCACTTAAAGCCCCTTTTCATTTTAACTTTTTGACGTTTGTGTTGGGGAGAAAAGGGAATAACAAGTAACTTTCGACACAATTCGGAATGCTTTTGGTCCATTTAAGGACCCTAGTATGCCAAATTGGACTTTTGGCAAACATTTTTATGTTTATTAAAATAAGGTATTATACTGCATTAAATACATTTTTTATTTTAACGGTTTCTAGATTTAAAAACCTCATATGGATTTATACCAAAACGACAAAATGGTTTTAAATATTTATTAAATTATAAGTTTTGTGTGGTCCAGGTAACTTTACCCTACCATCTTTTGTTATGTAACATTTATAGTTATCATGCATCAGTACAGACCCTTTTTATTACCAAAATGCAATAAAACAAATACTTTTAATAGAATATATACTACTTAAATAAATTAATGGAATAATTTTTAGTACCACTTTAACGTTTAAATTGGAAACGATATACAAATAGGAAATCCAATTTTTTTAATTTATAGTTAGCGCATAAAACACAAAATTAAGATTTATAATTTAAGTAAACAATTTTTTAAAAATATGCTTTTAATTAATTTTAAAAGGTAAAGAAAGATTGAATTTAAAAGAGATTTTTTAAATAATGGCTGTCTTATTACCTAAATGTCAATATAGATTTTTACTCTATATGATAAACAGAGGCAAGAAAAAGTTTTTCTATTTGTTAAAAAAAAGGTGTTTTTTATATGTGTACATTCATTTCGTAACCAACGTTTATAAAAGAACAAAATGGTAACTTTAGGGATTACTTTAAGATTCTGTTTTTTTGTCATTTTTAATAACCAGTGTCAGAAAATATTGTTATTACTAGTGTAATATTTTATATGTGTTTTTATTTTTAGCTCAGAGAAACAATATTTAACTTCGCACAAAAAGAATTAGCTCCCAAAGCCCAGAAAATTGATAAAGAGAATAACTTTGATGATTTAAGAAAGTTTTGGAGAAAACTTGGAAATCTAGGAGCATTGGGTATAATAGTTAATTAAATACTTACACAAAGTGTTTTTTACTAAACGGTAAAAAATATAGGTTTATTTATAATCTACCTTTATAAAATAGTTTTTTTAAACATAGGGCCAAGAGGCATTATTTTTAAGATACAGGAAGGTAAACTTATTTTTTTTTATTGATATGTTAAATAACTAAATTGGATCATAATAAAACTTAGCAGTGTCATTTGTAGCATTAGGCCTGCCGCGCCCTAGACAGCCTGGCTGTTCCAGCTTAGCAGCAAAAGCTTAGTCGAATTGACGATTTAGGATGGGTGAACGCAGTAGGCACCCTTATTTCTCAGCTGTGGCAGCCAATAAAAACAAGTCGATCGCAGCCGTAGAAGAGTGTAAATCCAATATTGCATTTTTTTTGTTTTTTTTTACTTAAAAAGTCGATAATTATTGCGTCTTTTGCGTCCTACTTACGCACTCAACATAAAAAAGGGCTATAATATATAATAAACTATATAATAACTATATAATAAACTATAATAGCTGCTTAATTTGGCCTATATCAACTGGCTGCGCCAAATAATGGCTTTTGCAGCCAAGCTGCTACAGTCAGACTGCCTAGTCCGCGGCAGGCCTTTGGCTAATTTCGCCTTAACTTAAATACATTGACTAAGGGTACATCGTTATACTGGATCCGATTCAACCGATCGGATAAAACTTAATTCCACAAAAAATTGCAATATACGCGGTTCAGATTGAGTAAGAAATTGGATTGAACGCCATAAGTCAATGAAGATTTTCGAGCGATTTGAATCGAGCTCAGTCCGATCGGAGGTTATATTTGTACGATATTTACGGTTTTAGAAAATGTTTGAAAAATAACAGTTAAGTAAAACAGCTTATAATTGTAAAAACAAATTTGTGGGAAAAAAAGGTTAAAAATTTGCTAAAATATTGTGATACTGTCTCTTTAGTGGTATTTTTTAAAATTAAATGTAATTAAATAAAAAAATACCACAAAAGTAAGGTTAGAAGTTTATTTTTATTTGTTTGCTCTCTTTATCATTGTATATACTTTTTTAGTTAAATTATATAAAAAAAATAGAACCGGATTATCTGCATCCGATAAATTCTAGGACAAAGGGCACGGTATCAGGTTCAATGCGATCCGTCCAATCGGATTCGATTTTTACGATGTACCCTTAGTCATTCTATTTACTTTAGTGGCGTCTTAAGCTGCACCTCGGCAGTTTTTTTCCCAAGAAATGTACGCCACTGACTCTTGTGCAGCTTTAATATTTATTTTACTTGAATAAACCAACTAAAAGCGCTTAAAAATTTTGTCATATTTTACGTTAATAAGGATTTTTTTGATAAAAATATTTTTTATTATTCTAGTCTCAAGCAAAACCAGATAAAAAAATTTATGCGCTTTTAGTTGGTTTATTCAAGTAAAATAAATATTAAAGCTGCACAAAAGTCAGTGGCGTACATTTCTTGGGAAAAACTGCCGAGGTGCAGTATTTTTTTTTAATAAATTGCATAAATTCGTATTTAAACGATTTTACTTTACTTAGCCTGTTTATTTATTCATTAATTTGGGTCAAATCTAGTAATTGGAATTAGACCTTTTTCCTGACGACCGATCTATTTGAAATTTTGAACACACTTTAAATCTTGACGACAATACAATATAATACATCCTTTATGATTTTAAATCCAGGATGGCCACCGATACAAATGGCGGAATATATAATACTCCACTATAATCTAAATATGGGTATTAAATGAAAGGGTTTGATTTTAAGAATAGAGCTCACTATAAAAAAAAATTAAATCTAAGAGGGCGGCCGCCACAAAATACCTAATAAAATATTTTTTTCCACAACTACCTCAATATGGGTGAGAATGGAGCTCAATAGAAAAAATAAAATTTACGATGGCCGCCTTCACAAAATGGCAAATTATATATTTTCACAACTACTTTAATATAAAATCGTTGGTTAGTTCTGATTAGTTATAGTAAGGCATTAAATGAACTCAATGAATTGAGGAATATTAACTTAACAACTAATTGTTGGGCTATTGACATTTATATCTTAATATTTACTCTGGATACGCTACGCCCAACGTTTTTATTATTTGCCTAATCAATACCCCAAATTCATGAGAAGATTGGTGCGATCTAGTAGCTAGGACTAACCGAATTATTTTTTAGCTTTTACTACAATAAAACTTTAACATATGTTTTTTTACATAATTTATTTATACATAAAAAATAAAATAATGTCTATGATTTGACTGCCCTCGAAAGTTGCTAGGTAAGTAAGTTAAGTCCGTACTTGTTTGTAAGTCAGATTTTTAGTGGTTAGCCCAACAATAAAAGGACAAAGTGCAATATTTATCGAGGCTAAAGGCCACCAAAGTACCAAGGCGCTAAAACAAACTTTACCTTGTCCTACGGCCATTTCAGGAGTATGGACGGGACATCAGACACACTTACTATTAGCAATTCATAAATAATATTTTTTATAACATCCAAATAATGTTAATTTTGTATCAGTAATACTTTGGAATAATAGTGCTAATAAATAAATAGTTTAAAATAATTTATTTTTTGTGTTGTTCTGCATTATAGGGTTTGGGATGGACGGAACAGATTAATCCAAACGGTTTTTTACCTTTTTTCTTATACTATTTTTTTAAATTGACTGGTACAAATTAATTAAAATGTATTAAAGTTTACTCATAATCCCTGTAACTATGTTACAAACTATCCAAATTTAGCAAGTTTTCAATAGGGACATAGTTTTTAACAATACTTTATGGGATGGACGGGACAGGATGGATGGGACAGAATTTAACGCTTATGTATGTAATAAATCTTTAAATATTTAATTAATCTTAAATACTAAAGTACCAAATAAATAACGATGAATAGGTTATTTTATATTACTAGTATACCGAAAACTTAATAAAAGAAAATATTTTAGTGATATAATTCGGTTTGTACCAATAATAATCTCTAATTTACCATATCGCTGCAACAAAAATTTAATATGCCGCAGGTCTATTCTTTAAACTCACTTCACAATGTCGCATGTGCCATAGAGGGAGTGTTTTAAAAAACATGCAAAATAAGCGTGATTACATTGATGTCGCATGCGACACTATGTCATTAGCACACTGACACTATGTGTTAGCAATACATGTTTCCAGGACATTTATGTTTTCAACATTAAACAAAACAACATTATCAAACTTTTTTAGTCCTTAATTAACCCTTTTTTACTTTTTAGTATTTGTCATGCCTTTGTTTTAATTCTTTTTCCCAGATCATCAACGTTTCTTTTTCTATGGGATATGCAAAGACATTTTAAAAACCACACAAGACAAAGTCTTGTCCCATTTTAATAAAAATGTATTTGTTTAAATAAACTTGTGTTTAAATAGTGCCACATACCCGTCATAAAAAAATATTAACTTGGTTTAGAGCCGAACAGCAAGTTTTAACTCCCAAAATGAAATCCTTTATAAAAAGACCCATATCAAAACTTTCTTTGTGCATTTGAAGAACACATTTTTACGGCTGGTGGTGACTTTTTTCTTGATGAGTTTATTGTTTAATTTTACCTCATTAACCCTCTTCCTACTTGCTTCTTGTTTCTTTTTAGGTTTTAAAACTTGTAGTGATATAAAACTGTCTAAAATTTTCTGCATTTCCACATCTCTAGATAGGTTTTGTCATTTTATTTTTTTTTATTTTTTTTTTTAGTTTTTGCATTTGCATTTTTTTATGTTACTTGTTTGTAATTTTTCTTTTTAAGAACAAAAATGTTAAAAATTAGAATTGCTTGGAAATAAATGCTATGCATGGGGCAATTGGTACGGACGGGACATATTTAAACAACTCAAAGTTTTGTAAAAGAAAAAACATAAACATTTTTTGTATAGCCAAGGTATAAATATATAAACAATATTTAAAAATCGCCGAAATCTATACATTACAAAAATATTCTTTTAGGCATGGATGGGACAAAAAAGTGTGCCTTCCAGTTTTGTAAAAAAATTAAGGAAAAGGTATTGCTTTTACTTTTAGTTTTGGCACAATTAAACGGGAAACATATATTATAAAACAATCGAAATGACGCTCGTGGATTTATTTCTTTTACAGCCTTCTCTGAAAGTTAGATAAAATTGTGGTTAAAAACTCTAGATGGACTTACTTTTAAAAAATGCATTTATTATTTATTTCTCTTTATAAACAAGAGCTGGTTTATATATTTTTTTGGAAGTTAACAGTCTGCCTAAACAATATGTAAAAAACGAACTTATTCAAGAATGTTTTATGTTTCTTGCCTCTGGTTACTTTTCCGTGAAATGGCCGCCTACGCAACCGTAGACATTCGGACCCTAACCAGTTGGAAGGGTCGGATATCTCCCGTAGTCTAAAGTTGTAAATAGAAGCTTGGTTCGATTCCCACGTTATGCTGTAGGTCCCGTCTGGCTGACATCACTTAGACGTAAAAAGACACAATAAGCCGAGCGGCTTCAGTGCATGGGTTATCCCAGCCCTATTTTAAGGTCTAAGGTCTAAGGTCTAAGGTGCTAGTAATAACGTATATTATTTAAATCCCTTGCCCTAAAGGAAAAACACTTAAGTTAAAAAAATAAAATATACTTGGCAGAAAACATTTACTCATGGGTCATTATATATAAGGGCTAATTATAAATGCTGCTTAAGTGAATATAACCCTTCTCTGGTTAAGTTAAAAGCACATTTATTTTTTTTTATTTATTTAAGAAGAGCTGATAATACATTTGGTCCTATTATTTATATATTTTTTGATTTTCGTTTTATATTGAAAATTCAGTTAATATATTTTTAGTTTTAAAATATCTTTAGTATAAAATAAACCACGAATGATTGTGGTAATACTGTTATTATAAGGCTTATTGTATTTTAAAAGTAAAAATTTTAGTATTGTAAAGTAATAACAATCACCTTTGTCAATAAGTTTTTTGATTATTTTAAATATATTTTAAAAATAAACTTTTTTAAGTCTTAGAAAAGAGTCAACCAACTAAAAGTATCACCTTTTAGTACAAAAGTTCCAAAAAATATTATTATATTTTTAATTATACCAAAATTTTCGTTAAATAGACAAAATAGGCAAAAAATTGAAAGATATAATCGTGTGCGATTAAAGAAGGAAAATAAAAAATTTTAAGGATAAAATAACAACATTAAAAAAAATTAGAAAAAGACAAAGAACGTGCCAAACGAAAAAGCAAAATTGAAATATATGTAATCGCAATGAGAAAATTGAAAAACTTCAAGATGGTAAAATAAACATTTTTCATATGGTTAAAATTAAGTTATTATTTTAAAAAATAATTTAAAGACAAATAAATATTATTAACAAAATTAAGAATAGGAAAAAAAAGTTAGGAAACAAAATACTATTACCAGACCAATTATTTAATTTGCATAGGAAATTACGAAAAGTATATGCTATTTATAAGTCCATAGGCTGTACAACATTCTGTCTTTGTTGTTCTGTTTGGATTTTATTCGCTCAACGCCAGAACGCATGAAAACATAAAGTCAGGCCCAATTCTCCGATTTATGACAAAAAGTTTTTTATATAAAATAAAGGGTTTTTAAACCTCCTATCCTTAAAATATTTGGTAACACAGAGTGTTCCAAAAAAGTTATGCCAAATAAGTTGGTTTTTTTGAATTTTTACCCCCATTTTTGTTTACAGAATAGGATTTAGCATATCATTTTGCATATATAGTACGCTCTTTTCCTTTGGCACTCGTGGCGATGTTGACACGCTATATATAATTTGCTGAAACTTTCGCTAAAAACAGAATACCCGAAAGTAAAAACGGAAACAAATTAATTCCTAGTAATACTTAGCCAGGTGTTTTAAAACACTTGAATAATAGTGCTAGTTTTGTTATTGCATTACTGGCCGATATACCTATTGCTCATACAGTATGCATAATACCTATTGCTCATACAGTGTGCATAATTTTATGCTAAATCCAATTCTGTAAACAAAAATAGGGGTTACAATTCAGAGAACTAGTTTTTTTGTCCTATTTTTTTGTGACATTCTGTATACAATGTGTCCCAGGACAAATGGGCCAAAAATTTTTGAATTTTAAAGAGAAATTTTGAAAAAACTGGTCGCATGGTCCAAAACTGATAAATACGATATTTTTCTCCAATTGGTATTATGCAGGGCGAGTTATAACTAAAAATAAAAAAAATGCCCAGAAACTAACCAATTCTATTTTTAAATATAGAACAAAATTGTATTAGTAAATGTTGTAGGGAATTAATTTTTATGTCAAAATTTAAAGTTAAAGCATAAGAGTAAAAAAAATGTAAGTGTCCATTTTTACATTACGCATTAAAGCTTAAATAATAGTGGGCAATTAGGAGCAAAATTTAATAATTTAAACATATTTTTTTTTAATTCGATGCCTTAAGCCATCCAGATTTCCCAAAAGGACGATTGAGAATTCCAAAATTTTTGGTCCATTTGTTCTCTTGTTTACACATAGCCTGGTACACACGGTATATTAAATAATTTTGGGAACTTTACGTTTGAAAATTTTACAACTTTTATAAAAAACAATTGTCATATCTTGTTGAACAACAGAATTATTGGACTTTCTCGGACAATTTTGCCACTCAGTATTTAATTTGTAAATCTTTTTACTGTGATAATGACTTGAAAAAAATAATGTTTATATCCGATGAAGATTATTTAATAAATAAATAAAAACTGTTTTTGTACATACAAAAAGGGGTATACCTTATTTAAATCAATATATTGGACTATTTTTCATAAAATCGCATTTAAAATCCAGACATACCAGCTTTTTGTATGAAATAAAAAATTCAATTTTTTGATAACATTATTAAAATCTGGTAAAATTACTAAAAACGATGTTTGGGAGCCTATAAACTTTTTAATACAGGTAAAATCTTTTTAAGAATTTTACCATGTTTTAAGAACTTTTGAAAAAATGGAATTTTTTAATACTTACAAATGTTTGGATTTAAAATGCGATTTTATAAAAAACGGTACAAGATATTAATTTAATTGGGGTATACCTTTTTTGTACAACAAAATTAACCAGGGAATTAAGTGGTCAAAGCAAAATTTTGAATTTGACACTAGTGTTAAAAATTCATACATTAAATGAAAAAAATCGTCGAACACTGTATGATTTCGACTTACTAAACAGCTGTTTACCCATGAAAAAAGCAGTACTATAAGGTTATATAGTAGACCAAATATGATTGGTACAGTGGCAACAGTTCAAAAGTTAAAATAAAAAAATATATACGAACCTTAAAAGTCAATATTTCCCTAACGCAGCGCGATAGAACTCTATTTTGATATAAAGTACACAACAATATTTTGGCTCACTCTATCACCCTTATCATTTCTACCCCTCACCTTTTTGGACACCCTGTATATGCCAATGCCGTGTCGCTGTTTTGACACCAGCGTCGTGGAGTAAAGTGCCAAGGCGTTTGCGCAGTTTGAAAAACTGAATTTGTAAATATTTACCAAGCAGGGTCGGCTTTAAAATTATGCTGTAATAAATAAATAAATTAGGGGTTTAAATAACCCAATAAACTTTTCTAGGTCACAAACTTCAACCAATTATTCACACAGGCCACTAAACAAGACAAAGTTAGCAAAACGTCATATGACACTAAGAAAAACCAAATAAACTAAAAATAATTCAAGAAGAACACAAGCCGAACGCCACCCGAACCCCGGCACTGTTTCAATATGGCGAACAGACGCCAAAAGTGTGGGTTTATTTACTTTGGTTACCATGACAACCCAAGTTTCTTTTGCGCAAACGCACCAACACTCTAGAGTTGCCCATACCGGGGTCATTTTATGATTTGGCGGCGGTGTTTATATATTAATTATAAACCGGGTGACAACGAGATTACTTTTTGGCTGTCATTTTTTTATAGATACTGACAAAACTTGGTAAGGTTGTTAGACTAACGAAAAGTAATTTTTAGGTGTATATGATAGGCTTTTACGACTTCCGGTTTCACCGAAAATGACAAGAATTTTTATTTTTAAATGGGACACCCTGTATATTTTTGTTTTTTGGCAAAATACCATATTTTTAAAATACATTTTGGTTAAGTTTTATTTTAAAATTAAATTTTTATTTTTCATTTAGAGTGCCATGATTTCAAAATCACTACTTATACTTTACTTACTTTTAGAAAAATACAAAATTGTTTTTAACTTTTTAAACTTTTTACTAAAGGAGTCTAAATTCATTTTTTTAGTTTTTTACCTAGCTCAAAAACCAAAATAGGACCATATTACTTTCATAATATTTCTAAATGCAATATTTTAAAGCGAATTCTACGACGTAAAACACTACTACACTTTTACCTTATTTTCTTATAATAAAGGTTTATTTTATTAACTTAAAACTAAATTTATTTTAAAATTATTTTGACCTTGTATAGGAGATACATAACCACAAACTAACGTTTTTTTGTGCTTAACGCAACATATATATTTTTTTACAACATGTTCTATAAGTTTCCGTTTTCATGGCAACTACGATGAATTGCGACGTACGCCATTCAGTATCAAAAAGATCATTTACCTACATAATAAATGTTTTTTAAAAGAAAATGAAGTGAAAGTGTCGTGTTTACATCGTTGTATTCGCTTAAAAATACTGCATTTAAAAATAATATAAAAGTGATATGGTCCTATTTTGGTTTTTGAGCTAGAGTAGGAAAAAAAATTAAAAAATGAAGTTTAAAGCCCTCTAGTAAAAAAGTTTAAAAAGATAAAATAAATTTCGTATTTTTCTGAAGTAAGTAAAGTATAAAGAGTGCTTTTAGAATGATCATGGCACTCTAGATAAAGAATAAACAATTAATTTTAAAATAAAATTTGACCAAAATTTATTTTAAACATATTGTATTTCGACTTAAAAGGATCCGAAGAATCCAAAAACAAATAATATACAGGGTGTCCCATTTAAAAATCAAAAGTTCCAGTCATTAACGTTGAAACCGGAAGTCGTAAAAGCCTAACATATACACCTAAAAATTACTTTTTGTTAGTTTAACCACCCTATCAAGTTTTGTCAGCATCGTTAGAGAAAGAAATAAATGGCAACCGGAAATTGATGTCGTTGTCACCGGGTAGGTGTATTTAACCGAATTTACGTTAGTTGATCGTTTGCGAGATACCGAGTACCGGGTATTTAAGAAAAAAAATGACACCCTGCATCTTGCAAACCAGCAACCTTTTACAAAGGTAAGTTACATTAGATCATTGTATTTGGCCCAAAGAGTTTGTGATAGCATTTTGTACAGACTTTTGGATACTACCAGGTGGCCTAGAAAAAGCGTGAATAATTGCAATGGCAAACTTTTGTATGAAACAAAATGTATTTTTCTGAAATATTTTTAAAACGATTGCTCGTAACGATATTTATAAGGTATACATTTTTTGTCCACAAAATATGGAAGAATAAAGTTGCATACTAAAATTATAAAATACCAGGGCTAGTTATGACATTTTTGCTTCTTAGCAAAGGACTGCAGGTGGATCTCTCTACATTTTACGACAAAAGCATTGGCATATTTTGATTCCTAACTTTAAAAACCCTTTTATTTCCGAGTTTTTTTTAAAAGTGTTCTATAATAACTAAATTAATATAAAAATATTGACCCCTGTATCTTGCAAATAATTAACTTTTTGACTAAGGTAAATTACGTTATATCGTTGCATTTTGATCTGAGATATTTGTAGTAGAATTTTGTATGGAACTTTTAGAGACACCCTGTATAACAGGGGTGTTGCAAATATTCGCATCCGCATCCCCATACGTAGAACGTCCGCATCTAATTAGACATGCGCATCTGCACCCGCATCCGCATAAATGGATTTAGTTTTGTTATATTCTCAACTTTTTCAATCGGTTTTACCCTTCTATATTTTTTTATCGACTATGGTCTAGTAATGATTTAAAAATATATATAATTAAGTTTTTTCCGTTTTCTAATAACATCTACCATAGTAATGTACATTTTTTACACCACCTTTCTTACAGATGCCGACATTTTAACATATGAATTTTCTATTGAAAATAAGGGTACTTTTTCGATATTGGGTCAAAATACGGTAAAAAATAAAGATTTTTAAATAAATAAAATTACAGTACATTAGGGACAACAAAGGTATTTTTTTACCAAATTTCGTATAAAAACAAATTCCTGTAAAACTAACAAACAAGATTTTTAGATCTTTTTATTACCTGCAACCCATTTAACTTTTTTCATAGGACTTGAAGTTTTGCCACAGATCGGAAAAAATCGTTTTTTACTCTTATACCCCTTCTTGCTGTCTGCTTCCTGAACTCTGATCCCTCGTAATTAATTTTTTTCCGTCATTTTTGTTACATTATCTACCTTTTTAAATGGAATTTATCCAACTTTTTTTATTTTTAGAAAATTTTAAAATACTGGTCTATTAAACCCGTTTTTTTTTGTTTTAAGTTTTAATAATGCTGGTAACATTATTATGTTTATTTTTATTAGAAAATATTTTTTTAAAATCTATTTATAGGTATTACAGCGGAAAATGAATTTGGAGGTTCCGATGGTGGATATTTGGACCAAATTATCGTCTTTGAAGAGCTTTCCAGGGCATGTCCGGCAGTAGCACTATCGTATGTGGCACATTCTAATCTATGTCTTGGCCAAATTCATAGAAATGCTAGCAAAGAGCAAAAATTAAAGTATTTACCTAAGGTATGATATAAGTAATTTTGTGCTAAAACAAAATGCCTATACGTATTCTTCACTGTGACATCCACTATACTGACTGACATAGGATCACTGTACAAATAACTCATAATAAAGTCAGTCCGCTATCAGTGCGAACAGCGACTGACAACGAGCTTTAGGAAAAAACACGTTTAGTACATCTAACTTTATTAGTTTTGAAAATATGGACGTTCAAATCAGGTATTTAGGTAATTTTCAGAATACCGCCATCTTGTATTAGGTTGAGTAATTGACTTGATATTCTAGGGTTATAAAGTACTCGTCAGAAGCTTAAAAGTAATGTATTACAAGACTTCCCTTTCCATTTATTTTTTCCCAAGATGATCTTGAAATTTTCATCTGTCAGTTTCTCTATAAAATATAGTAGTTATGCATCAATTTTATATCCCAAAGTTTTACTTTTTGAAGAATTAATCCGTAGAAAACACTGTACAACGTTATTACCAAATGCTGCACACAAAGTCAATACCTTTACCTACTACAAAATGACAGGTCTTTAAATATTGCCCAAATACCTGATTGGGATGGCCGTATTTCTGAAAGTAATAAAGTTAGGTGTACTTAATGTGGTATTTTCTTAAAGCACTTTTGAAAATCTTTTTAATGTACTACTAGTCAATTCAAATTTAAATTCAAAATTCAAAAGGATTTTTATTTGAAATAGTATACATATACACATCCACACTTAATTTAATGCACCTAAGCCCTTAAGGAGGCTTATCGGTGCTCTAAATGAACCATAACTCCTGTATATACAAAATGAAACAGAGATGTGTACAAACAGAGATGTGTACAAAAAAAAGCTAGCAATTATACAATAAATTAAAGAGAAAAAATTAAAATTAAAATTAACAATTATAAAATCAAACAGGATCGAGTCTATAAGATTAAAATATACTTCAGAAGGCGTGAGCAGAGTATCTCAGTTTAGTAGTTTTTTAAGATCATTAATATTTATTTTAACATAGTTCTTAATTACTTTCTTAAACCTTGCTATATTTGTTATTTGACATATTGTAGGAGGCAAATGATTATACAATTTTATACCAGCAAAATCTATAAAATTTTTATACGCAGAACTATTTGCCATTGGAAGTGCAAGGTTTTCTTTAACATTTGATCTAGTAGAGTAGGCATGTGTTATCGGCTCATGCTTTGTTTTTGTGACCTTAATAAAATTTAATACTGAACATATATATATAGTCCCCTAATATCAAACACATCCAATTCTTTAAATAGACGTTCTGATGAAAATAATCTCGATTTGTTGTATATAACTTTTAGTATTTGTTTTTGAGTGACGACTAGAGGATATAATGTAGTAGCATACGCTCCCCCCACACAGGAATGCCATAATTTATAACTGATTCTACAAGGGCAAAGTATATTGATTTTAATTGTTTTAAGTTTAGAAACTGCCGAAGTTGATAAAATTTATACATAAGTTTACGTAATTTATTAACTATCATTTCAATATGTTCATTCCATTTTAGTAAATTATCTATTATTATACCCAAGTATTTAACACTTTTTACTCGCTCTATACGTTCCTTGCAATTAGTACATATATCAATATTATTACAATAATGCATAGTAACAGTATCAAGATGTGGCTGACTTTGTGGTGTAAGTGAGAAAGTAATAAATTTTGTTTTAGAAGTGTTAAGAGTTAGTAAATTATGTTCTAACCATCGACCTATTTTATTTAAACCTATTTTCGCTTTTTGTTTTACTTCATCCCAATCATTTCCTGTAAAAATCAACACGGTATCATCAGCGTACGCCACTATTTTCCCTGGAATATCGTTATTAAATATAGTAGATTTGAAATAATAAGGGGCCTAAGACGGTCCCCTGAGGGACTCCAAATGTTGTCAAGGATCTGTAGCTCTTTTCACCGCCTATTGAGAATAACTGATAACTCTCGGACAAATAATCCTGTACAATACTACCTGCCACCCCCGAATAGCGTAATCACAAGCCTTTTCTACCAGAGTCTTATGATGAACAGTGTCAAAAGCCTTTGCCAGATCTAAGAAGACAGCTAAAGGCTTCTTTCCACTATTAAGTGATTCATGAAGATATGAAGTTACGTCATACATTGCATTTACTATTGGAGTTTTTCTTTTAAAACCGTACTGCCCGATATTTATAATGTTATGTTTATTTAAGTGCATAATAAATCTATCATTTAGGCTTTTTTCGCAAATTTTAGCTATATTGCTGATTTTAAAGATCAGACAGCCAAAGGCTTCTTTCCACTATTAAGTGATTCATGAAGATATGAAGTTACGTCATACATTGCATTTACTATTGGAGTTTTGCTTGTAAAACCGTACTGCCCGATACTTATAATGTTATGTTTATTTAAGTGCATAATAAATCTATCATTTAGGCTTTTTCGCAAATTTTAGCTATATTGCTGATTTTAGAGATCGGACAATGGTTTGTAACCAATAGAACCAATATCGCCTGATTTATAAATTGGGGTAACTATTGTTTCCTTAAAAATTTTTGGAAATTTGCCCTGTAAGTACATAAGATTTATAAAATGTGCAATTGGTTTAACAATATAGTTTTGAGTAAGTTTAAGTATTTCTGTTTTTATACCATCCAAACCTGGCGAGGCACTATTTTTCAGACTGCCAATATAATTTGACACGTCTTTTTCAGAGATCGGATTTAAGAAAAATGTTTGATTTATTTGTTTATCTGGCACATGAGTAATGCATTGGTTTTTATTTTTATTTATTATAGTATTTGCCATTGTACTTCCGATACTTGAAAAATAAGTATTAAAATGATTGCACATTTTTAGTATATTAGTCTCAATTTCGTTATTTATTTGAATTTAATTGATAGAATTATTATTCTTTTTGTATTTGTTGATTCGTTTATAATTTTCCAAACTATTTTTTGATCATTTTCTGCCTCCGTTATTTTATTTTTATAATATTCTTCTTTAGTTTGCCTAATTTGCTTTGTTACCGAATTTCTATATTTTTTATATATTTCTTTTAAGTGCAAGTTATTTGAATTTTTAAGTGTTTGTTTTTTAAAATTATCCCGAGTTTTTATTAAGTTTAAAATAGTATTATTTATCCACAATTTATTATTTTTACTCTTAGAGTTTATTGTGTGCTTTTTTGTACATTTATTAATTAAATAGGTAAATTTGTTTATGAATTTTTTTGCCGCTGTATTGCAGTCCATATCCATTAAAACATCTGTCCACGATTCTTCCTTTAAATAGTTCATGAGCGAACAATAATTAATCCTTTCAAAGTATACTTTATTATTTTGAGGTTTACGATTTAGGCACTTTTTAAAAATAAGACTTAAAACAATCGGATAATGATCCGTAACGTCAGATTCAATAACAAAGGACTTCTTACAAATATCTAGTTTGGAACTTAAAAAGGCATGGTCTATACAACTTTCTGAATTATAAGTTTTCCTAGTACCTTTATTAATTTGTGGATAAAAACCCTTTTCGCATAGTGTATTTATGTAATCGATTATTATTTGATTATTTTTTTCCAATATATTAAAATTAATATCTCCAATTAAAATATTTACGTCAAAATTACAATATTTAGTAATGTTAGATACATCCTCAATAAAGATTTTAGGGTTTGTGGGCGGGGGCCTATAAGTGGCTATAATATTATAAGTTACATTATTTCTGCAGAAATTAATCTTACTAAATGTGACTTCATTGTATTTTAAATGTTCGATTTTAATGGCTAAATTGGTTTTGGCGTATATAACTACTCCATCATTTTGATTAAAGGTA
Organism: Listronotus bonariensis; assembly: GCA_014170235.1. Taxonomy (NCBI): domain Eukaryota; kingdom Metazoa; phylum Arthropoda; class Insecta; order Coleoptera; family Curculionidae; genus Listronotus; species Listronotus bonariensis. The sequence goes on along the minus strand of JACEGR010005022.1, from coordinate 46,015 downwards.
GCGGAATTATAAAAAAATCTGTAACCTGGAATTTCAAAAACTTTTGATTGAATGCGCCATGTTTCTGTTAATACTATTATATTATAAATGTTCTGTGAACCACTTAAGAGTAATTGCAGCTCTTCAAAATTTTGTTTAATACTTCTTATGTTCATGCAAAAAATATTAAATTATTATCAGAATTATCTAACAGACCTTGCAATGATTTATTTACTTCTTCCTGAGACTCTCTGTATACGCAATCTGCAGCATTATATGATTCTAAGTTGTTTATAAATTCCTGAGTTACCTGCATTTAAAACAAAACCTTTTTGTATTCCTATATAACAAATAAAGTAAAGAAATTACAGTTAAATACCTTTCTTTGTACAATAATATCGATATAAAAAAATAAAGAAATCGAAATGGTCGTATTTTTTGCTACCACTACGTACTATTATTATTAAATTCTAACAAATATACCCATATTTGTACCACGTTGGTTAATTTGGCGTTTTCAAGAAAAAAATATATAATGTTTAAGATATGGATTTTTAGATTAGTGGTAATATCAACTTTTATTTGCAAAAAAATTAAAATCTTCTATGTTGCCCTTTTGAGAAATACCCGGTAATATATATGTATATTTCTACTTTGCTTTGTTATCTGTTTTGTTCTACCATATCGTCAAAAAATTTTAAACCGAGATAAGGAATGTCCGAATAAAACTTTATCTCCAGTCAAGAGCATTTTTTATTTATTTTTTTGCTATTAAATTTTCGAATTTATTTAGTAAGTATTTGTTTTGCTTTAGTACCTAGTGCAGTGTTAATGTTGTGAAGTTGTTTTGTGTACTTAAAATGCCCCGCTTAGCTAAAAATCATAAAGTTGCCCGTTCTACGGTTTGTTATACATGTTTCAATAAAGCACCAAGGGCAGTTAATATTAGCGCTCAAACTGAAATTTTAGTGAAACTGCTTTCACCTGATTTCGACTCCAAAAATTGGTGTACGCCAAATGTACTATGTAAAAGCTGTTACATTAAATTAAAAACACAAAAATTACTGAAAATTATCGACTATAACAAACTAAAAATAAGACCAAAACGCGATTCAAAATGCAATTGCCAGATATGTCAAGTGTCCACACTGAGAACCTGCCCAAATCCAAAATCACAAAATCTGTTACCATTTTCATTTGTTATTCGAAAGAACCCTGTCGGAAGGCCTACAGCTAACGAAAAACTTTGACAAAATCTATAAAGATTTGTAATAAATGCAACTGTAAACTCCATAGAGGTAAAACTCATAAATGTAATAAAACATCTAAAATAAAAAACACACTTCATTTGGTTGGTGAAGACACTAAACATAATATTGCAACTCAGATCTTGCATGAGGAACAACTCTCCCAAGGGCTCACTTCACTTAGTTTAAAAAAGAAAGAGGTAAAGACATGAAATTAAAAATAATTTATAAAAACGAAGCTTCCACACCGAAAGTACTAAATGTCGATACATTTGATGAAATTAGGCAAGACTGCAATTTATCTGTAACTGCAATGGAAAAAATTGCTAAGCATATTCGCAATGTAGATAAAAATTTGGTGGAAGGTACGCTGAAAAAAAAGGTTCTAAATAAAACACACTTGCTTGATAATTTCTTTACATTAACAGAATTACCCGCTATCATATGTTCAAAAATCAACACACACCATTTTTTGTACATTGTAATGATCTTCCAGCTCTCGTTACGTACATTTTAAACGCCAGAAGTCTACAAGATGACTTCCACATTAAAATTGGGATAGATGGGGGTGGAAGCTCGTTAAAAATTTGCATGACTCTACTGCCTCTTAACGGCAATCAAGAAGCAAAGTATAAGTACTCAGGCATAAAAATTATTCATTATTGGTCTTGGACCAAATTTCATGGAAACATATGAAAATGTAAAAACGCTCTTGGAAGAACTTAATCTGCAGGTAATATGTGGAGTATGTCCCTACACTTTTGCAGCTGATTTGAAGTTGATTATAGTGCTTCTTGGACACCAAAGCAATGCCTCATCACACCCGTGCCCTTGGTGTAATATAAACGCAAAAGAGCTAAGCAATAAAGGGTCCCCAAGAACCATAAAAAACATTTCAAATCAGTTTAGACTATGGAAAACAGAAGCTAAGGGAGATGCTTCTAAAGCAAAGAGATATGGTAAGTTAACTATTATAATATAATACTTTTACTGTTAAAATTTCATATTAAATTTTTAAACCAAAATTGTTAAATAAGTTATTATTAGGTACTTTATTTTAGAAAATTGCACTAACTTACCTTTAATAATCGGAGACGAAGACACCCTAGTACTAAACTACATACCCCCTCAAGAACTTCATATTCTTTTGGGAATTACGCAAAAGATATTTGATAGCTTTAAATGTGAATATCCTGAGGTGGCGGAAAAATGGATTCAAAAATTGTCCCTTGGAGCTGATCAACATGGGAAGTTTAATGGAAATAGGGCCAGAAAACTTCTAAAGAAAGTAGATGTTTTGGAGTCGCTTTCAGCAGGTAAAATTAGGAAAATATATTTTCATAACAGATGAAAGAACTTGAAACATTGAATTAAAAAATATTAATATAATCTATATAGGGTGTCCCAAAAAAATTCCCCACCATTTGGGGTTAGACTCTACGACCAAAAATAAGACAAAAATCACTTATGTCAAAATTTCGAAAAATGTCTCCTAATGAAATTATGGCCATCTTAAATGATAAAATGAAGCAATTTTCGAAAATCAAATCAAATGTTCAAATTCAAATCATTTATTAACTAAACATAATAATAAAACAAAAACATTTAAATTTACAAAGGCAACTGTTCGAAATGCTCACCATTTTGTTCAATGCATGCGTGCAAACGGCGAATAAAATTGTTTTCTACACGTCTTATTGTTTCGTTTTCAATTTGTGCTAAAGCTCCATAAATGCGTACAATAACATCATCTTCACTGTTGGGTAGGACATGGTAAACCGTATTTTTCAGATAACCCCAAAGCCAAAAGTCTATTGGGTTGAGATCCGGGGACCTGGGAGGCCAAGAAATAGGTCCTCCACGACCGATCCATTGGTTTGGAAAACGTCGACTTAATATCTCTCGAACATTTCGAGAATAATGGGCAGGTGCACCATCATGTTGAAACACAATATTTTGACGATGTGCTAAAGGAACATCTTCCAGAAAAGTAGGTAATATGTTTTCGCAAAAATTGGCATAATTTTCGGCGTTTAGTATCCTAGGAAAAAATGTGGTCCTATTATCCCATTGCCCAATAGACCAATCCACACATTTAAGCTCCAGCGTACTTGCTTATGCGATTCTCTAATTTGGTGCGGATTTTCGTAATTCCAATAATGCAAGTTGTGCTGATTGAACACTCCTTGCTGGTTAAAATGAGCTTCGTCACTCCATAGTACTTGTTTAAAAAAGTCTTCATTTGCGTCCAGACAATTTAAAAAAATCTACAAAATCGTAAGCGCAAGTCACTATCTCCAGGATGCAATTCTTGAACCGGCTGTAGATGATAAGGATGCAGATTTTCTCTTTGCATGAATCTATGTATGGAACTACGTGAATGGTGTCGATTACTTTGCAGAATTCTCGTGCTCACGGAAGGATCTTGTTCAATGTCGTGGAGCAATTGGTATTCCTCTTGCCATCTGAGTTTTCTAGGGCGACCTGAATTAATCTTCCGTGGCGCAAAGCACCCAGTTTCAAGAAGGCGATTTTCAACAGCACTTATTGTCTTATGATCTGGGTGTCGCCTAGTTGGAAAACGTTCGCGGTACAGACGTTCTGCGGCACGGGCGTTATTGTTACAAACTCCAAGTACTTTAATCATGTCTAAATATTCTTGATTACTGTACCTTCTTGCCATACTTGAATATCACTTTTTCGACTTTTCACTCCCGTTTACGATTTATGTGACAACTAAACTTTGACATTCGAAATTTACTATTCTGTCTTTATCAAGGATGACTAGATTTAAAGTAATAATTTCAAGTGAAATATTTGGCGAAAATTGCCTGATTTTAATATTCAAAATGGCCATAATTTCATTAGGAGACATTTTTCGAAATTTTGACATAAGTGATTTTTGTCTTATTTTTGGTCGTAGAGTCTAACCCCAAATGGTGGGGAATTTTTTTGGGACACCCTGTATATTTGAATAAATAAAAATTTTACTTTTAGGAAATAAATACGTGCCGGTGTTTTATGCATTTAACAAGGTGGTTAACGCATGTTTTGGATACACCCTCAACAATAATTATAAAATATATATTAACGAGTTTAGTTTAGAATTGAAAAAATTAATATTCATCCAACACCCAAAATTCACGCTCTACAACAGCACGTACCAGAATTTATTGAGCAATCTAAGCGACCACTGGGTTTCTTTTCCGAGCAGGCCTCGGAACAAGTACATTATTCTTTTAAAATATTTGAAAAAACTTTAGAATAAACGTAAATGATTTCGAAAATTACAAAAAGAAAATACTTAGATGTCTTTCCTCATACAATTCACAACATTTATGATAATATATAATTATTTTGTAAAATTATGTTTTTCCAGGAATTAAATTTTAGTTTATCTTTTAAGGAGTTTGTATTTTTGTTAAAGATTGTTTAATTTATACAAATAATTTTTATTTAGGTTTGTTTTATCGCCATTGTGATAAAGAATAATTTTATTCAATGTTTTCGTTTCTGTTATGTTGGTAAATAAATTATTATCAATAACACAGTACAGGCAAGTTTTTAATTCTTCAAAAAGTTCCAAACAAATTATTTTGCAAATAAAAACCTTTGCATCCGAAGGTTAAAACTCCGTAATTATTTTGTATATTAAAAAATACTTTTTTCCACATATTTCAAAAAGGGCAACATAGAAGATTTTAATTTTTTTTGCAAATAAAAGTTGATATTAATACTAATCTAAAATTCCATATCTTAAACATTATATATGTTTTTTTGAAAACGCCAAATTAACCAACGTGGTACCCAAACAATATTTTTTTTATTATACTAAATATTTTAGACTAGCGGAAAGTAATATTGTGAGAAACATTTCTAGATGTACATATGTATAGGTTATATATTTTATTTATTTACAATACTTATACTAATACAAGACAACAGAACAAAGAGTTGAAAAAATAATGAAAATTGCAATAAACATGTATTTGAGCAAAAAGGATATAAACACATTATTATAATTAATTGACTTCTGAAGTGAGCATATTAATTGTATCTACTACATTCTTTATTAAATGTTTTCGACCTTTGGAAAAAACAAATATATTTCCATTGTTTGTCCATACATTTTTAGGGCCAAAATTATCCACCGCAAGCTTCACTACTGCCATTCTTTCCCCTGTAAAATCTTCTTTTATAACTGTTTGTGTATTTTTCAACAATTTTTTCTTTCTAAAAATGACATTTTTTACCTTGTATGATGCAAATTTAACCATAATGGGTCTTGTTTTTTCATCTAATTTCAATACCAACCGGTGGCAATAATCAATGTCCCTTTCAAGTATTGAAAAATTTAATTTTTCTTTGAAAAAAGCGAGCAATCGCTCTTCTAGATCTTCATCTGTTTCCTCAGGTAGACCAAAAATTCTGATGCTGTTTTTTCGGCTAAACTGCTCAACATTATCATTTCGTATTTTTAGTTTATTGTTATTGTCTTTTAACGTACTTACAGTTTCTTCTAATTTTGTGTATTTTCTCTTCTTTTTCCTTTAAGGTTTTTGCAAATTTGGATTCAACCTTAACTGCAATTTTTTCAGTTAATTTTTCCATCCAATCGTCGTCGAATCTCGCCAAAATTATAAAACTACAGAGTCCTCTATTTCATCTTTTGCGTTTTCATTTGCACGTCTATTCGACATTGTTTAATTTATTTTTGTTATTATTACTTGGGTATACGGGTTATTGTCAGCTCAACTAATAAATATTCTGCAGCGGTCGTATATCGCGACTACTCTCATCTGAGACATCAATGTAAACTTGAGCTTGTAATAATAAATACCATATGTACTGTATTGTGCCTATATACATATATATAGTATATGTATATATATAGCCATTCAAATCTGAAAGATAGTAGATATTTTCCCCGTTTTATTTCTGACACTAAAACTTATTGCTTATAGCTTAAATAATGGAAATTTAACGTAATTTTTAGATTTGAATGGCCATAATTCCAAAACTATAAGAGATAGACATATCAAATGTGGTATTGTCTTAAAGCTCTTTTAAACATCTATTTATTGGTAATGTAATATACAAGGTGTTTATTAAAAAAGGCCAGGTGTTATAAAATTTTTGAGAATGGTTATATTTCCGAAACCATGAAATTGCATATATCATATGTGGACTTTTTTTTCAAGGATTTTAAAAGATCTTTCTAATAGTGATCAAATATACAAGGTGTTCCATTTAAAAAAGGATATTTTGCTGTATAACTCTAAAACCCGATTGCCAATTGTTTTTCCTAGTCTTTAGTCTTAAAGAGCGTGAAAAATGCTACTAGTTTGCTCATTTAAACTATTTTGTATTTCCAATAATAACGAAGCTACCATATATATATATATATATATATACATACACTGTGTGCAAAAAGTCCCGGAACCCCTTAATAATTCGTAAATGCGCTCATTTATTGAAAAGTCTTCCAAATAAAGTTTATAGATATATTTTAGGTCTATTTTATAAAAATATGTTTACATGTACAGGGGGCATCACAACGAAGATATAGACATAAGTTACCTTTTTTAAATGGAATGGTGTATATTTTATTGGATTTTGAATTCTCCACAAAATTTTAACATGACTTTGTGTAACATATACTATACCCAAACTCACTAGTTTTAAAAATACAAGGGTTTAAAAAAGTATTTTATCGATATTTTTTATTTTCACCTGTTACAATATTTACCTAGTTACATTTACATAGTAACATTTTTGGGTATGTATGACATGTATAAGTGACGTTTGGTAATTATTGAGCAGTTGTTAGTTAAACTATTTAAAATAACTAGTCATGGCACTTTCTGAGAAAGAGAGAATAACGCTTCTTAGCCGATGGATCGGCAGAAGGGGCGAAACTGAGTGGCCAGCAAGAAGCCCCGACCTTACGCCTCTAGACTACTTTTTTGGGGACATTTAAAAAATAGGGTTTATTTGACAAGACCAGAAAATATCGATGAACTAAAAGGAAGAATAAGAAGAGAATGTGAAAATATTACTCCGAATATGCTACAAAATGTTACAAATGCTTTTTATTACACATTGTCAAGCCGTTCAAGGAGGTCACTTCCAACATTGAATGAAATAGGTTAAGTGTTTACAAGTTATTTTTGTGTCAATTCTGTTTTTATTAATAAGTGGTTTCATATTTTAAAAGTTAATAAATATTTACATTATATTTTTTAAACCCTTGTACCTTTTAAACTAGTGAGTTTAGGTATAGCATATGTTTCACAAAGTTATGTTAAAATTTTGTGGAAAATTCAAAAATCCAATAAAATATACACCATTCCATTTAAAAAAAGGTAACTTGTGTCTATATCTTCGTTGTGATGCCCCTGTACATGTAAACATACTTTTATAAAATAGATCTAAAATATATCTATAAATTTAATTTGGAAGACTTTTCGATAAATTAGCGCATTTGCGAATTATTAAGGGGTTCCGGGACTTTGCACACATGTATATATATTCTTTAGGCATATGGCTCATTAATAACATGTAGAAATAAATAAATTAAAAATAACCTGTAAGAATTCGGCTACCATAATGAGGATATTATTATTTATTTTATTTATTTTTTACTGTCATTAATGAGCCATATGCCCAAAGAACTTTACCTTTTATTAATGTATTTAAATCAAGGCTCAAGAACCATTTATTTTTATATTATATATATATATATATATATATATATATATATATATATAATATATATATATATATATATATATTGCATTTATGCCTAATCTGTACAATATTTGGCATTGATGGCATTACTTATAGTTTTTACAAGTTTCAATTTTGCAAAACATTTTTATCCTCTGATACTACTTTAGGTATTTTATGTTGTAGTTATGCTCTGGAGAATATATCGGAGGTTTAGCAATGTCAGAGCCGAACTCAGGTTCAGATGTTGTTTCAATGCGTCTAACAGCGGAGAAAAAAGGAGATTATTTTATTTTAAATGGCACTAAATTTTGGATTACAAATGGTCCTGACGCGGATGTAATAGTAGTAAGTAATAATAACAAATTTCTACTGATAACTTGGTACGATACGTATTTAAAAGTACTTTAAGGTACCTATTCTTAACCTCGAATGTTTAACAAAAGAAATTATTATACAGTTTAAAATACACTAAGCAGCACTAATAAAGCACTACCAGGAATCAAGGATATTTTAATTTTTTTATGTTCTTCACAAACTAGTTCTATTTGTTATCAAAAAATATATTTTTTTCTACTTTTTGTGAAGGCCTCTTTAACTGTTATCAATTAAAAAATATCGGGTTTGCTTTGTTAAATTTATTATTTCTTTTTTTTCGTTAAAGTAAAAAAAGTAACTATTAAGCCACCCGTTTATGCCAAAACATTTAAATTAACATCATTATGTCGCGTGGTTTAACGCTTTAGAAAAACCAACGTCTACTTACAGCAGTCATTTTACTTAAAAAGACCTACGAGTTACTTAAATTATTTAAAATAATTTTACTAGGTAACGTGATTAAATAAAACATTTTACCACCTCAAAATGTCTTTTAACGTAAGTTTGATTTATGATATTCAATCCAGCATTGATATGATAAGAGAATACGTCTTGTAAAACGTGACTTGCATATTCGAAGACCAGCTACAGGCAGTGCCGGATCAAGCGTAAAGGCGTGAAACGATCATTTCAGCGCCAGTAAAAGAAAGTAAAACTTTGCTGTTGTTAAGGAAAACACCACTGTGACAGGGCTAAAAATAGCCAATTTTCTTGGTTTTTTCTTGTAAGTAGGTATAATTATTTAAGAATAGATCAAAAAGCAGTTTGTTCGGTATTTGAACATTATTTAAAAATATAAAAAAAGTTGCAAAGTAATTTATATAATCGTTATGCTATTTAAAATTAATGGCGCCATCTGGTGACCGCTATACAGTAGTAAAAAATCATCTAAAAATTTATCTAAAAAATAGCCTTTATTAAACTACACAACATTCGCTAACGCATGTCGTAGCCGTTTTTTTTTTTATTTTTATTAATTTATTATTATTATTTTTTTGTTTGACAAAAAGGCCTTAATTTAATTTTTACTTGACTTTTTTATTATTTTCAACACGTGTTATTATTTAATTTTCAAAATTTTAAAAATCGGTTACGACTTGCAATAGCAAATGTTGTGTAGTTTAATAAATTTTTGGTTTTTTGATTTAAGATAATTTTTTACAGCCGTATCGTGGTCACCAGGTGACGTCATCAATTGTAAATGATATTACGTTTTTGTAAATAACTTTTTAATTTTTAATATTTTTTAATACAATAATAATATCAATATAGTAAAATGTATTTCAAATAAACAGTTTTTTTGTCAGATCCTTTAATAATTATCCATGCTTACAAAAAGAAATCACGAAAATCGGCTATCTTCAGCCCCGGCAAAGTCGTATTTTCCCTTAAATTCGGGAGGGGCGCAAAGAGAAGGAAAGAAGCAGAAATTTTATTGTAAAAACCTTAAAAATCTCTTTTTTTTTGCTTTTTTATTTAGCGGTTTGGTCTCGTTGTTTTGGTTAGTTCTACATCGGGAGAAGCGGAAATTAAAGGTAAATGGCGTAAATTTTTTGCCAAAACTGACCAAAAGGACGCAACAGTTACTCTTTGCTTCAGTAGAAAATAAACCTTAATCCAGCTTTGGCTATAGGTTTACCATTGAAAACACCTTACAGCAACATTGTTATTTACTAGATATTTTGTAAACTGGACTAATAACGACTAAGAACACGTTCTGGCTACAGACAAATCTAGGTTTCTAGGGTCAGTAATTGGACGTCCAAGTAAATGCTATTGTCCAATTTAGCATACATAAAATACCTATACTCAATCAGTATAGGTATTTTATGTATGCATGTTGTCCCTTTCTCTCGTAAGCTGAACATTTTTTTGGTTCTGCACGTTATAGTAGGGGAGCCCACGATGCTTAATGAGGATTTACTCCTGCGTCATAAAGACCTATTGGGTTGCAAAGCTTAGATGATAAGAAAAAAAAATGTTATTTAATGTGAACAATTTCATCGGTGGGGAGCCGCTATAGATTTTTAAATTTGTAAAAAAAAATATTTTTGTTATTTTGACTGGAAATCGTTCGAATCGTATTGATATTTCGTTATCCCTTAATTATTTTCTTTAAAACAAAAAAACTGCTACGCTTGAAACTGTCAAAACGACTTTATTTGTAGCCCTCTGTTTTCCCTACGTCACTCATAAATTGTCAGATTGGTGGAATATATACTGTTTAGCATGTAATTAACAGACCCTATCCTAATCTGACGCGCTCGACAATTTCTGATTTATATATTTTTGTTTTTTACGATCGCCCCTGTATACGAAGCTCATATTTGGTGGAGGTACTTACCCGGGTACAAGCTATCTTACGGTATATTAATCTGCCGCGCTGTAGTAAATTTTAAAATGCTAAGGACACATAATGACTAAAAATTAAAGAAAAGTTCTTTTAGTAGGTGAAATAATTTAATAAAAAGTATATTTCTAGAAACAAATAATAATTATTAATAAAAATTTAAGTACTTACCATTTTTTATAAATAATATTGTATGATTATTAGCTAGCTAGCCCTAACTGTATTTTTAATTGCTCAAACCTAAAATCCCAACTGACAGTGGATTCAACTATTAAAAAAACCAGATATTATCATCATGACTTGTTTATCGTTTCTATTAAGAACAAAAAATTTGGCCTATTTTACCATGTTATTATTCTCTTAAATTGCGTTCTTTTATTTAATTTAAAATAATTGATAATTTAACTAAAAATATTTTACTATTTCAAGTTTATGCGTATAGGTTAAGAATCACTCTGTATAGGTGGAAACGATAGATTTTAAAAATTGAATTAATATTGATTAGAACTCAATCGCAAACCTTGTTTTCGGTAGGACTCGACGATGTAAAGAAGTTATTGGAAGAAATTTATTAAATTAAAATTAATTTATTTACTTTCAATTCAGTTGATCTGTCAGTTTAATTATATTATAACAAGATACTTCTTGCGATATGCTTATTAAAATGTGTTAGAATATAAAAAGGCCTAACGTTTTATTATCAAACATAAGTAAATAACGTCTGTTTGAATGTGGTAGACAATGATTCTTCATCACTGATACTAAAGGAATTTAGAACTTTCATTATCTTTATTTATAACTGTTAACACAACGTTCGGGCAGTTCTATCTCTGTCTGTTTTCAAGTGTAAAGTTTACACTTGAAAACGGACAGAGGTAGGACTGCCCGAAACGTTGTGTGAATAGTGTTAAATAAAGATAGTGGTAGTCAAATTCATTTTTGTATCAAAAGTAAATAAATAAAAAAACCTTGTGGTAAAGCTTGGCTACAGTAAGGTTTTAAATTAAATATTTTATGAGTGAAAGAATATTTTACAGGTTTTTCAAATTTTGGATAAAAATATTATTTTTGTTTAGTTAACAATGACTATTACCTTTTAAGTTAGAGAATAATGTTATGATAAAAAAACTATAGTACGTTAAAAACTGGTCACATTAATTATAGGGTAAAAAATTGGAAATATTAAAAATAAACCAAATTTGTGATAGTGAGTAAATATCTTGCTAACCAGTGTATATTAAAGTATATTAGGCCCAGAATAACAATGTACAGTAGCGACAGTAGCTTTTCGCGCCAAAAATGAATAGGTGGGAGTAACACTGATCAAATGTCAACGCATTACCGGGGAGTTTAACGGTCCGTTTATTATAAAAATATGACCGATTTGGGTATCTGTTAAAGTTTTTAATTTATGGTAGCGTTTTAAACATCTCATACTAATTTGTTTATTAAAGTTGCCTGATGTATTTGTTAATTTAAAAGGTTATTATTTTAAGGAAAAATCTGAATGTTTCACTATTCAAGAAACCAAAATGGTAATAGACAGGTACATTTGCAATTATATTATTGGCTTAGTTGTTTTATTGTTTTAGTGCTTAATATTTATTTTATTATAAATTAATATAAAAACACCGGTAAAAATGTTAGTTTCCTACTTTAAACATATGCACATTTTTTAAAATGAGATTTTTTTACATTACTTTTTCTTAAAAGATTACCTGCATGTACCTCTCCGGATAGGATGATGCATTGCGCTCTCTTTGTTGTTTCTTGAAACCGTCTCCTTTCCAGGCATTGGCAAAAATTCCGCATCGAATATTTTAAAGTAGCACGATGTGTATGGTATAAATCTATTTTAAACGGATTATAATATTAAATCAGTAAATTCTCTCTGATAGCTGTTCATAGTTAAAAATAATAATGTATGTGTGAATAAAGTATTTGAATACTTTTATATAAATTTTTGCGTCTATATTTTAATAGTAAATAACATTAGGCATAACAGATTCGATATAGGGTAAGTTCTACAAACTTTGTAAACTTAACTTTGAACGACAATATGTTTCATGTGAATTTACCAATAAAACTATGGATGATGAAGTACCCAAAATGAAAAAATAAAGATAAGCTTCAGTATCATTCGTCTCGGGACAAAATGGGTGGGGGTAAACACGGTGCAGTGTTAACGCCTTTTGTGGAGAGTTGGGAGTTTAGTCCGAGAAAGGAGCCTGTGCCATTTTTAGGCTTTCGAAGGTAAGGTTTGAATAATCCAAACGAGCCAATTTCTGCATTAAAATGGATTTGTTTTTGTGTTCTTTTTCTTCTAATATAATTTAGATATTTTTTTAAACTTATTTCTATGTTTTGACCAACTTTTGTTCTTTTTTTTTTAGGTCATAGTTTCTTAAGCCTATTTTTAAATATCCTAGCATTTTATATTCATTCCAGTATTCTATTAGAACTAGATGCTTCTTTCAAGTAATGTTCTGTTAAAATTTAAAGAGTTATATAGAAGTTTATGGGATAGGTGTATAAAGTAATACCTTAACGAAAGTTTGTCAGCTTGAGCTGTCAGGCGAATTCGGCAATTCCATGAGTAAAAAACACTTTATGCATATGCTTTATACCATATTTTGTCGACGACTATAGAGGAATTTTTTCAAATTTACATTTTAAATATGTATTTGTTATGTGTTTAAGTATACCTATACATAATATAGTATTTTGCAACAAAAAATCATGTTCGTATTTTAAAATTTAAAAATTTTGTCATTTAAAATTAATATTATTATTAATTTTTTATACTTTTTAAAAAGTAATGTATAAACTATCAAATTTTAAATTAGGTAACACACGAACTAAAAGAAGTAATGCGGAAGTTATCCGATATTTTAATTAAGTTAAGTTGTCGCCTTTACTGTTATATTGCATACATTCTTATTAAAATAAATTCAAGACGGCACTAAAGAAGAAACTAAGGCTGTGTTTATGTTTAAGCTGTGCTGAGCGAGGAGAACAGCGACACAGTAATATAAGGCTGCTTTGGTCGGGTCGCGCTGCTATCCTCGCCCAATACCTTTCCAACATAAATACAGCCTTAGTCAATGTGTAAAAAAAGCGTCGCACTGTTAAACAATTTTTTTTTACTTTTAGTCTAAGATACGGCTGTACAAATGGACCCCTTTTTTTCATTTTCCATTTTCATCCAATTTTAATATTTGGGTTCCGATAATATTAAAAAAAATCCAGTAGATATTTTAAAAGAAAACTTAATGCGCTATAAAAAAGTCTTCTAACGTTTTTCAATAAATTTACTCCTTTAAAAGTATTCGACGTTGAAGATGAATCCAAAAGTAAATTCAACGTCAAATAACTATTGAAGAAGTAAATTTATTAAAAAATGTTAAAAGACCTGTTTTATAGCGAATTAAATTCCCTTTTAAAATATTTATTGTTTTTTTTTAATATTAATATTTCTAGTAGTATTAATAATCCAAACTTAAATAACAAAATTAAAAAAATAGGTCAATGTTCAAAGCCCGATTATATGAAAATGGCTTATTTGACGATAATTTACGAAAAGAGTTATTTTTATACGAAATTTATTTTTTTTTAAAAACGTCTGTTGGTAAAATTGGTTAGAATAACGATTTGCAAGTTATGCATAAAAAAAAGATTGTTGTCAAAAACTGTTAGTTTCGATAATAGTAATATTAAGGGTTTATTCTTTTATAAAAGGGTTTTTTCTAATCATCATAATTAATATTTTTACAGTATCGTTTTAAAAAAAATTGTTTGTTTTTGTCCAGTCTCATCCATATGGGTATAAAAGTTATTATTAAAAAACAATATTTTTTAAAAAATTTAACGGTAAAAAAACAACAATATTTTAAGGGTCGTAGAAAAAGAAATTTAATGAATTTTATCGTTAAAATTATTTTCAAATGTATTTTTTAGGTTTATGCCAAAACAAATATCCAAGCCCAACAACATGGAATTTCAACGTTTATTATTGAAAGGGGATATAAAGGATTTCAAAGTGGAGTAAAATTAAATAAATTGGGAATGAGAGGTTCGAACACAGGAGAACTCATATTTGAAGATTGCAAAGTACCCAGGGAGAATTTATTGGGCGTGGAAAATAAGGGTATAAGCTTTCTAATTAAAAAAAAAAAATATATATTATTTGCGTACATTTAAAAATAATGTACATTATTGTATATTAGTCGTTAGATCTTATAATACTATATACAGCGTGTCTTCTTAAGTTCGCACCATATGGAAAACTTTTTTATTATTAATTTTACGAAAAAAGTTATTCTTTAAAAAAGTTCTACATAATCTAAAACACCCAAATGCAATCATTAGATATTAGTTTTTTCAGTGTTATACGAGGTATGTAAAAAATATAAATTTTGCTTAACAGGAAAGTACCCTTATTTTTCATAATAATAAACATTATTACATTTTAAAATAAGTATGCACCAATAAACAAACTTAAATTTTAATTTTTGATGTATAAAAAATAAAAAAAGGGTTTTCTTGTTAATGAAGAAGTTTGCAAATTTAACTGTAATTGTTAATTTTAAACTTTTCTTTATAAAAATTTTTGATATTATAAAAATAAAGGTACTTTTTCCCCATTAGCAAAATTCATATTTTTTTAGATACCTCATGTACCACTGCAAAAATTATATCTGATAATAATTGCATTTTGGGTTTTATCCCATGTAGAATGTGCCGAATTATAAAAAGGTTCCCACAAAATGCTAAGAAAGAACCGTAATAAAAATTAAGGGGTGAGATTGGGGTAAAAATAGTGGGTATTAAAAAAATAATTGGTTGCTTTTACAAAACAACAAAACATTTCGTAGTTGTAGAAGTTTTCATACAGACACGGCCAATCTCAATATAAATGTGTAGTAGAGATTTGTCGGACCAAAATATGTGTAATTCTTCTTGTCTAAACTTTTTATTCTGGCATCGACTAGTACGACAAAAATTACTAAGAAAGGAGTAAAAAAGGTTATTTAAAAATTACTTATTACATTACATGGGTCGATCAACTTTTATTTGTCCAAGCGTCCCTGGTAAAAAAAATATATATATATACATCCAAGTAACTGTGAAAGTAATTATTAACTAATAATTATTAATATAATATTAATAACTTTATGACAACAAAAAACGCCTGCTTTTAAATAAATGCCATTTTTTAAAATTAATATCTAAGTATACTTATCAAAAGATAAGCCATGTTTTTTTTGAATTTTCTGGTTTGGAATTTTTTTACACATAGATATATATATATATATATATATATTTGGTCCCAGAAAAGTCAGTCGCAACGTATATCCGTCGGACAACCGCGATAATGCTTAATGGTAGGGGAGCCCAAGAGGGGATTCGGGAGTAACTATAGCGCGGTAGATTAATAAACCGGAGGATACCTTGTACCCGGTTAAGTACCTCCACCAAATATGAGCCCTGTGAGCACAATATAAAAACAAAAATATATCCATCAGAAATTGTCGAGAGCGTCAAATTAAGATAAAGGGAGATAATTACATGCTAAAAGTGTATATTCCACTAATCTGACAATTTCAGAGTGACGTAAAGGAAACAGAGAGCTACAAAAAAAATATTTTGACAGTTTTTTCTATTTTAAAGAAAATAATTAAAGGATAACGAAAAATATATAATCCAATACGATCCGAATGATTGCTGAAATAATAAAACACAACAATATTTTTTGACATATTTAAATATCTATAGCCGCTTCCCCCACCGGTGAAAATGTATACATTATATAACATGTTTTTCTTTGACGCTCGAGTAAATCCTCATTTAGTATCGTGGGTTCCCCTACTATAAAAGCTATAAAATCAATTTAAAGAATCAGCCAGGTAATTATTCAAATAGGCAATGCGTGGAAAGAGAGAGTGTAACGCGAATACCGGCATGTAAACATGGGTGACTAATAGTGCTTGTTTTGTTAGTGCATTACTGGCCGATATACCATAAACTATTGCTTATACAGTATAATTGGCGTAGTGTGTACACTGTCGATAAGCTTTTATTTAACTTTCAATGTATGTATGTATGTTCGGGTGGAATCTTGCAACTTAATTTTAAAGCATTTATTTTTTGCGATTAAGCTGAAACTTTGTATACAATTTTTTGGTTTGGATAACAATGCATGGTTAGCTGTGTGACGTCATGCTAAATCCAACAAAGCAAATCACCCAAGATAGCGGAGTGGCTGTTTTAAATGCACTTCTACAATATGAATATCAAATGAAAAGGCTTGCTAAAAATAACTTAAAAAATGTAGTAACGTTACTCCAACTCAAATAAGGCGGACTCTAAAAATAAAGGACTAGTTATTTTTAACGCACTTCTACAATATTAGTATTAAATAAAAGGAATCACTAAGGGTGCGTTCCACGAAGCCCTCACAACGGTCACGTTCACTTACGCTGTTTTTCCCATTCCACTTGTTTGCAAACGTAAACTCAAGTGGAATGGATTATGGAGCATTTTGAGCGTGGGGGTAAATAATACAAACAAAAAATTAAAACATAATATTAATAGGTAAAATTAAAAATATTTTTAATAATTTCTTTACTAAAAAAATTATATTTTAAATTTCTAAACGTCAGATGACTTTATTTCATTTCTAAAGTTTGGTTATGTTATTGGCAATCATGAAAAAATGTATACATGTATATTAATTATAAACTGCAATTAATGTTTCCTAATTTGTTTTAAAAATTTACATTTACCTGTGAAGGCACGTTGAGCATCCGTGGAACGGCCAAGTGAGCATTTTGAGCGTTGTGAGCGCTTAGTGAAACGCTACCTAAAAGTAATTTAAAAAATAAGGTGAGGTCACTCTTAATCTAATAAGGTGGATAAATTTATGTAGGTTTTTCTACTTTATGGGTATCAAATGAAAGGACTTGCTGAGAATTTTTTTACTATCGACATAAAACGGCAATACACAATTTATATGATATGATAGCTTTTTGCGAGATTTAACTGTGTGTATAAACAATTAAAGTAAATAACTTGATTCGATAAATTTTCATTTTTTTAAATTTTTAAACTAAGTAAATAATACTAGTCTAGTATTTTAATCCTTAGCTTTTATATCATATAAATTATTGTGTAATGAAGTTATACGTTTATAGTAAAAGCTTGAAAACAAAGGTTTATTTTTTTTTTGGCATTTTATTAAAATTTTGTTTTTAAAATATTCTTTTACTTTAAATTAATTTTTATCATAAATGCGGCCTTAGTCTACCAAATCCCGTAGAAAAGAGTGGTTGGCATTAATGTGTGACCGTCGTAAAGCAAACAAAAATACATAATTATTAAATACTTTATAATAAATTATGGTGTTTATTATCATGTTTGATCTAGATTTTACTGTGAGCACCAAAAAAGTAACAAAAATAAAATATGTTTTATCAGACAGTTGAAGGTTTAAAAAATTTATAAAATGTCCGTGAAATAGTTTTTTGAAAAGCCAGAAACCAAGAGTGTTCTTTCCTTATAAACATACCTAAAACCTAAAACTTATCACGTAAAGGTGGTTGCAAATCAAGTTTTACAGCCCACTACTTGTCGCTCTAAGCTTGAATTTTTCTAGGATTAAGTTCATTTATATTAAGGTTTGACAAATCAATTGACAGGCGTTTTCGATGAGCACAAATACATGCCAGGCGAACTGGAAGGTGTGGTATAAAGTGCATATCTTAATTGTCCCCCTTTTTATTTTTACGGATCAGTTTAAAAAAGGTAAACTTTGGAATATGAAATTTATGCATAAATACTATATTTTAGAGTAAAATTAATAGATGAAAATTTCCAGATGGCGGCTGGGCGCCATCTTGGAATAAAAGTTAAAAGGAAAGGAGGGTCTTGTGGCACATCATTTTAAAGCTCATAAGGAGTACTTTATAACCCTAAAATTTAAAGTCAATACCTTTACCTTATACAAAATGGCGGTACTTTAAAAATTACCTCAATACCTAATTTGGTTGGCCATATTTTCAAAATTAATAAAGTTAGATGTACCTAATGTGGTGTTTTCTTAAAGCTCGTTTAAAGATCGTGCACTTTTTCAAACAGAAAAAGAATTTTTAAAATGGGCGCACAAACGCCAGAGTAATTGCGTAACAAATATACAAAAAAAACATACGCGGCGAATTGAAAACCTCTTCGTTTTTGAAGTCGGTGAAAAATAGTAATGGTAACAGTGACGAAACTCTCCCAGTCCGATACCCGAACCATGTCAAAATTGACAGACTGGGATGAAGCGTCGCTTTTATATGTGGCGCTAAGAATATTAATGGTAAAATTGTCAACAGAAACACCCCCCAAATAGATTTTAAAAGGGTTATTATCATGAAGTCCACATCATTGCTGGATCACTATAATGTATGGGCCAACATACATTAAAGTTTATATTGCCCAAATCTTTCTACTTTTGTTGGATTTTCTAGAGTTTTAGTGATTTTTTCGTACCTCTTGCGATAGTTTGCATCCAAATTGCCTTTAATATGAATCCCAAACCTCTTACTAACAGACTTTATCTATATGCAATAAAATGTTTTTAGTATTCTTAATATATAAACATTTACTAATAATATAAAAAAATAATTATTCAATACAAAAAAAAATATGGTATTTACTTTTATGTATTGCCAGAAATTTATTTAGGTATATTAATTTTGGATTAAAAGAGGACAAAATTTAATAAAAATATATTTGCTTGTGAATGTTTTAGGGGTTATATTTGAATTTTGGATATGCAATTTCAGTAAAATTAATTGACGCATATACAGAAGTCGGTATAAAAGGCCAGAAAAAAATTTAAGTTGACATATGACAATCAAAATAAATCGTTTATTTCAGAAACCCCTATCTCCAGAATATTACATTTTGAGTAAACTAATAAAAACTACAAAGTTTCAACAAAAACAATTTTTTGTGATAAAAAGAGTTTTGAAGCTGCCCGACAGACGTTTTTAATGTGCATAGATGAGGGGATTTTGCACTAAACAATGTGTTTACCCCTATACAATTCAATTTTACCCAAGAGTCAATTTCTAAAATTTTGGTCGATATGGGCTTTCTGAAATAAACGATTCAAATAAGGAAAAGAAAGTCAAAGCGTTGGTTGTTTGTTAGAAAACCAGGTGTTAATTTTTTTATTATTTATTTTATTTATTTCTTATTATTATTATTAAAAAAAAATTATACAAAATTTAAAATTGAAAGTTTTCCAAGGAGGCGAATCGAAATTTGCTCACACCCTAGGTGGCTTCCTCCACATATTATATCTAAAACGTAAATAAATTTAACGGGTCATACTAATCACTAGGTTAATAATGATACAGAAAAACAATGAAGATAATAAAAACTAATCAGTATTTTTTTAAATAATTTCATTAAAATCTCGTACTTGTTTTGTCGTGAGCGGAAATTTTGTCTAATGTTAAAAAAATTGTTAGGCGACAACCAAATAGCGTTATAAGGGAATTGTTAAGCAATACGCATAAACTTGAAAAATTATAGCTAAGAACACTAATTGACAATTAACCAGAAACATAAAAAATATTTTTATCAGGGAAATAACTAATCATTTAAAATTAAACAAAAAAGGATAATTCTAGGGAAAAATAATAATTAATAGTATATAAAAATAGGGTACTAAACTATCTTTTTATTAAAAAAATAATATAGTATAATCAATAAAACCCTAATTGTAATTCTAATAGCGCAAAAATAAAATTTAAAACTGATAGTAAAATGTTCTATTAAAGATACCAAACATTATTAACATGACCTGTATATGTTTCATTGTTTTAGAGACCAAAAAATTTAAGCAAATAGTTTTACATAATTTTACAAAGTTGTGTAAACACTCTACTAAATTATTTTTAAAACAAAAATATATACTATTTATTATTTGATTTTCGCGGTATTTTATTTAATTTACAATAATTAATTACCTGACTTACTAAAAATAGTTTGCTAACTTTTTTCATTATTAGTCATCCTTAGCGATAATACCCCAAGTTTTTGCGTACAGGGTAAGAATCAGAGTGTATATTTTTTAAGTAACTTTTTCAGGGTATTCTCTTTCATATACATGTAAATATAGTTTTCAATTTTAAAAGTTGCATAATAATTTTAGCACTATAGTCATACAGAGACTATACAGGGTGTTTTTAATTTAGTCGTGGTCGACTAATCCTATTAATTACTGCCTAATAAAAATTGATTACATAATTATAATTACAACACAACACATAACAATTATATACCTATACAATTATTATTTGTTTAGTTTATATTTAAAATACTTACTTACTTAAAATTAATTTTTAAATCTTTACATATTTATATTTTATAAACTTTTGCTACAATTGATGTTATACCATACAGTAAAACCCAAAATTTCAAAACTATACAAACTGTTTAATGGAAAAAAAAATAGCCTGTATACAGTGTGTTTGTTCAAATCAATGCGAGCGTATTTCTAAGTTTTATAAACCTGTGCACCCAAACAAATGCGGATGTTTATTTTGTGTTCATCGGCGCATTACATTTTTTTTGGTAATATCCAGCTGCAAAGTTTTGTATTGGATATAAGTGTTTGTGCGTAATTTTTTTAAATTTTATTATCCATAACTCAACAAACTAAGATACAAAAAACAATTTATAACGAATTAAAAATATAAATTAAAGATAATTATAAAGTGTTTTTACGCTTATTACAATTCTACTTGCATACGAACGTAACAAAAGCACACTCAAAAATATTTAAAGCAGTTAAAAATCGAAATACAGACATTCAAGAATATTTTGAAAAAATATGCTTCTTGCAGTCAGGTAGTAAAGCTTTATTTAAAGTTTGGTTTTATTATTATAACTAATAAATGATAATTACAAAATATACAACAAACTGCATTTAGCAAAAAAAATGGTACAATTCTTTGAAGAGTCAAAATTGCATGGAAATAAACGGTCGATAATTTAATTTGTAGCCCTATTCTTACAAAATGTATTTTGTTTTCCATTTTATAATTATCATTGTTTTAAGTTGTGCTCGTGTCAATTTAAAGACGACAGTGTTGAATTTGTTTATTATAAGATAAAAGTGACGGGACATTAAACTTAAAAAAAAATTGCGCGCATACACTTATTTCTGAGAGAAAATTTTGTAGCTCGAGATTATTAATAATTATTTTAAAGCGTCGATGCACACAAAGAAAATATCCGTCTTTGTTTGGGTAATAAGGTTATTAAAACTTTTTTAAAAATGTACTGGAAAATGAAATGGCCGTTATAAAAAAAAATGGATGATAAAATAGGACTACTTTAATAGTGTAAAAATGGCAGAATTAACCAAAACGTTAAAATAAAAATCTGAATGCAGAAATCCATTGCTCTTAAAAAGTGCTTCTAATAACATATTTATAGATTTTAAAAATAATAAAAAATAACATTTTTCTAAAATGTACATTTTATTTTTTTTTCAAAATATCTCAATAACCAAAAAACCATCATCAAAGCGGCATTAGGTGTATTTGCGGTTATATGGTCCACAATTTTTCTCATTTAACCATCTTTTTATTTCTTATGGTTTTTATTATTTTTAGGCGTATATGTTCTAATGAGTGGATTAGATCTGGAAAGATTGGTCTGCGCGGCAGGCCCATTAGGAATAATGCAAGCTTGTTGCGATGTTGCATTTTCTTACGCCAATGTAAGAGAGCAGTTCGGGCAAAAAATTAGCGAATTTCAGCTTATTCAGGTTTCTTTTTTCTTAATATGTTTTAAACTTTTTAAATATTCTTTTATTATTTTATAAAAGCCTAATACTTAAACATGGTATCCAAAAAGGTATGGTTATAAATAGTAGGGGTGTTAGAGTCAGTCAAAATAATGTTAATACTTTATATAAAAAATTTTGATTGCTCTTTGTTAGGGTGTTAGTGACCTTAAAGCTGATTTTATAGATTGACATTTTTGTCACCGATTGCCATTTGACGTTTCGGTTTTTGATATGGTATATGGAAACGGTAAACAGAAATTAAAAATTGACAAATGAAAAGTTGTTGTTTTATCTTCTAACTAAAAACGACAAACGGCCAATGGAAACAGAAACGTCAATCTATAAATACAGCTTAAAAGTTAGAATCAATATATATTTTATTTATAACTTTTAAACTGTTGCCACAGTGATATTTGGGCAACTAAATAACCTCATAGTAATGCTTATTTCCATAGGTAAACGATACTTACTGAAGTTAGTAACATATATTTTTTTCATTTTCTCTGAGTATGTTTCTTTGACAGAATGACAAATTTGACATTTTGCTTTAAGTGTTTGATTCCTTTATCTATTTTCTATAAAAAGGTATACGTCATTTAAATCGATATCATGTAATGTATCAATAATATCGCATTTTAAATACAGACAAACCAGAATTTTGTATGTAATCAAAAATACATTAATTTGGGAAAATCATTAAAACATGCTAAAATTATTAAACAGTTTTTATGGTTATTTTAAAGGTCAGTCACCGTTTTTAAAAAATTTCAAAATTTTAATGATGCTCTTAAATAAATGGGTTTTTTAATACAAACGAAATGCTTGTATGTCTGTTTTTGGAATACGATTTTATTAAAAACAGTACACGATATCGATTTTAATAAGATAAACGTTTTTTGTAAAAAGGACACATAAAGCAAATTTGTCACCTCTGTCAAAAATACGTACATGAAATAAAAGAAAAGGTTTTACCCTGTATAATACCGACTTACTAAACTGCCGTTTACCTATGAAGAAGCATTACTTTGAAGTAAGGCCCAAATATCATTGGTACTCTGGCAACAGCTCAAAAATTAGAATTAAAATAAGTTTTTTTTTTATTCTATCTTTAAAGATCAACAACTTCCTAACGAAGTGTGATAGGACTTATTTTATATGATTAATTATGATCACACCTTTCTGAACACTCTGTAGATCTAAAATTTTGGTAAAGAAATGTATGTTTTTGTATACATTTACCTTTCCACAATTTCTACATAATGCAGGGTGTACTACTCTATTGTTTACGAAATAAGTTCACTCTTGTACAAGATACAAAAAAAAACCTAAAATAAATAAAAAATGGTTGTTGAATCCACACAATAAACTGTATAAGTAAATATACAAGCTGTCTCAAAAGCGGAAATTTTATGGTCAAGAATGGAACGATCTGTGCAGTGTGGGCCAAATTAAACTTGCACACTTTTTAGCTAAAAATTGCTTTTTATTTGTTGCGTCTATCTTTTATATTTTTAAAAGGCCAATAGGTAGATGTGTTCTCTTTAGGTTTGTCAATTTTGGTGAAAATAATTTAGACAGGACTGGACTTTTTCCAAAATACTATATATAACCTCGTTGCAAAATAAATCAGATTTAGCTACAATTGGACGTAGTAATGCAAAAACCTACCAATCCACAAAATCGAAAGTTTTGAATAACCCTCATAAAACGACTTTTTATCGTCAATACTATGATATGCAAGAACCTAGGTACTATTCCAAATAATAGCTTTCTGTTGTCAATAATCCCCAATCTACCAAGTGATCGACCTAGCATTAAACAATTTATATTTTGCAAAAACCTATCAACCCTCTTATTTGCCTTGCACATTTTATAATGTTTATATGTTATGCAAAAGGCTACCAACCCACTTGTTGGTAAATCACAGATCTTTTAGACCAACCAAGAGGGTTGGTAGCTTTCTGCAATAATTTGTTTTAAAAATTGTATGAATTTATAAAGGTTGTTAGGATTAGATAAAACAACACCGACTTCACGGAAAGCCAATCAACTGTCATCCGACGATAAAAAATGGCGGAATCTCTTGTTTTCTGGTACAATAGAAAAGTATAGTGTTTTTGTCAGTTTTTTTCGTTTTCAACGGTTGTTTTTTCCTTTTAATTGTTTTAAGTGGACATAAAGAATGTTTAAAATTGATTTTTGCAACTGTTAGTACAGTGTATGTTTTATTTACCTTTTTTTTCTTTTAATGTTTGTGTAGTGGTGTATCAACAAGTGGTTGTTTACATCCGTTTAAACCAGTTTTTTTGTAATTAAAACATTGTGTTATTAACTTTTTATTGGCCTAGTGAACCAAAAGGACCCTCTTAGTATAGTGTTTAGTTTTTTTTGTGATTTTCTTTGCGATTTTTACACTTAAGGGACGACAGATTATATACTAAATTTATAGTAAATTTCTGTTTTTTAACAAATTATGAAGTTTTTGAAAATGCCGTCCTCTTGTTGTGTGCCTCTTTATAAGAGTACCAGTGCCAGTAAAGGCCCAACAACATGTACTGTGAAGAAAACCAAAATCCAGTAAGCCAAGCATCATAAAATAAAAAAAATGTACGAAAAGTTTATAATATAAAATTTAAACGTTTAAAAAAGGATACCTGTAACATTTGCGATTTTCCTAAAATTCAAGCAAATAATGAAACCGATCCAGATTAAAAAACGAACTAAAATAAAAGCACAACAAACACCTTGAGATCGCCAAAAACGCCCAAAGATTAAGAAGAGAAGATTTTTATTAGCCAAAAATAATGATCACACGGAATGTCTTACGTTTGATCTAGAAAAATCTTTGCCTCTGTCAAGAATCCCGACAAACATAGCTTTTTATAAACGCCAGATATGGGTTTATAATGCTAGCATACATGGTGGAAAGGACGATAGGATATTTTGTTATATTACGAAGTACTCAGGAAGTAGGTTCTTGTATCCTTAAACATGTAAAAAGTATCTTGTTGCCGACTGTTCATCATCTTATACTTTGGAGTGACTCATGTGGCGGTCAGAACCAAAATATAACGCTTACCCTTTTACTAAAATATATTTCACACAGTATCTCTGAACTGGAAGATATAACACTAAAATTTGTATACTCAGGACACAGCTTCTTACCAAATGATTTGGATTTTGCCGATATCAGCCCTAAAGCACCAACAAAGACACACCAGGGGAATACATGAACGTTATGCGTAGCTGCCGAAAGAAAAAGCCGTTTGTTGTTACTGAGATGAAATCAACTGGGTTTTATGGCATAAAAAATGTTGAAAAAACATTGTTAACCGAAAAATAGCTATTGACGGTACCAATATTAACTGGCTTTATATTCGAGGTATTCGAAAAGACAAAAATAAACCCTTTGCCCTGATAATTCAACAAAATTCTTTTGATGCTCCATTTCAAGAAGTTGACATAAAAAAGAAAACCAAAAGAAATTGCCCCTTAGAAAATGAAGTATTTTTAGATCTCATTAAGTTATGGCCAAATGGAAAATCAATTTCAGAAGAAAAACTAGAAAATATTAGGGAAATGATGCATCTGACTCCGGTTGACTGTCACGAATTTTATCAAAATTTAGAAGCCGACGGCAATATAGTAGAGATGTTGAAGGGTTTGATTTAGCCAATCTTGACTTTGAGTTAATTATGATAACGATGTTCAACATAAAAAGTTATGTTGTTTTTTTATTATGTATTTTATTAATTTCAGTGTAAAAACCCCATTTTATAATATACAGAAACCTACCAATCCACAAAAATCTTTTTAAAAAATAAAAATCAGTAACTGCATATTAGAAATTCCATTTAAATAGCATTCAACCTATTTTAGCTGCAACAGAATAAATTTAAGCTTATAAGAAACAAAATAAAAAAGTATTCTAAAACAATATTATCGATTTTTTCAAAACAAAATATTTGTTGGTTGGTAGGTTTTTGCATAACTACATCCAATTAAGCTTGTACTTCTTGTAGACAAACTATGGGAAATGATTCAGTAAAAGCGAATGTCAACAATTCGAGGATTCAGAAATTATGATTATTTTTGATAAGTGATCCTTTCCATAAAGCATGCATTTCTCACGGGTTTAACAGGGAACTTTTTTTAGTGTGTTTTGAAAATCAAAAACGTGAGGTTACTGTAGTTCCTAAGTTGGATTCTGACACAACTTACAATAAATTAATTAAAATTAAGCGTCTTAGCCTAATTGCAGATAAACTCGATTTCTTTTACAATGGAGTTAAATGCATCATTTCGGAAAAAATCCCGTAAGTCCGGTTCTGACTAAATCTATTTGACCAAAAATGGCAAACCCAGAAAAAATTTATTTGCGTATTATCCCCTTAAAAATAAAAAAGATAGGCGCAACAGATAAAAAGTTATCGGTAGTTAAAAAGTGTGCAAGTTAAATTTGGTTCACACTGTATTTTTTAACAAATTTTGACTCTATTGCATTTTTTCATCAAAATGTATAATACACTAGACGTCAATTATTGGTGGTTTTTGAGATATCATCTGCTTATTCAGTTTATTAGGCAAACCACTCGTAAACCTTGGGAAAAAAAGTTTTGTAAGCTATAAGTAACTAATTAAAAAAATGCATTTTAGGGTAAATTGGCTGATATGTATACTACTTTATCCGCCTGCCGTAGTTATCTTTATAGCGTGGCCAGAGCCTGTGATAATGGAAGAATAAATAGTAAGGACTGTGCAGGGGTCATTTTGTATTGCGCAGAAAAAGCAACTCAGATGGCCTTAGATTCAATACAGATTTTGGGTAAGATAAAAAAATTTTCTAAATATTTAATGTATAAACTTTTAACGTGCCACAATTTAATTTTTTTTATTCCTACTTATTAGTACTACCAAGCAACAAACTATTCAGTAATAATAATCTTAAATGCAAAATTATTAAATGGTCCTTAAAAAATCTTTAAAATGATATTATCTATTTCTTTTTAATCTTAGAAGAGACGAAAATATCATACGGTAAACTAGTTTATGCTTCATAGTGCGCTATAAGAACAAGTTAGTAGAATTTAAAGAGAGAAAGAAAATTTTATTTTCGTATACAATCAATTTTGGGTACAATTTTTGTCATTATTATACTAAAATGATAAGAAGCAATAAAATTATTTACTGACTAGCAAAAAATTTAAGTCAGTTTAAAATTATTATTTTCTAAGCACATGTTTGTAAAGTATAACAATCAAAATTTTATAATAGGCGCCCAGTTTCATAAAATGATTTTTAAGCAAATATTAGATTAGATTAGCTTATAGGTGGATTGTCTATCCTCTATTACTGCTACCTGCTCAGGTTTATTGTGGGTTCTCCAACTATATGTTAGAGTAAGCTATCCAAGCCGTTCATTTTAATAAGACTCCACAAGCTTGAGACTGGCTTGAAAGTTGCCGCTTTGGGTTTTTCCTGACCCAGCCTTGCAAACCGCAGACGACAAAGAGCTTTTTTTATTTTTTTTTATTTTTTTATCTTTCGACAAACCACGAAGGCTAAAAGCCTAAATACTAACGTACCGTGGGTGTCTTAAGCGATGTAAGAGGGAGTTTGTTGACACGGGACTTAAATACTTGAAAATTTGGGGGGAAGGAAAGACCTCCGCGGGCAGCCGGTTCCACAACCTAGAAACTCTAGGGATAAAAGAAGGAACAAAGTGGGAAGTTCGGGGCCTGTCCAGTTGGATCGTATAGGGATGCATACGCGCGGAACCACGGGTTTCTCTGTTGGGAACTATAAGTGGAGGAACTATACTGGACAATTCTTCAGAGCAGAAGCCATGGAAGTACCTATAAAAAGCGATAAATCCCCCACAGCCCGACGATGTGCAAGAGAGGGAAGCCTTTCTGTAAGTGAAGGATCATTAATGAGACGAATAGCTCTTCTTTGAATAGAATCAAGAATGCTTAGGGTTGTGGGGGACGCCATGTCCCAGATATGAGAACAATATTCCAAGGGAGGTCGGATTTGGGACACATATAAAGTGTATAAATTAGAAGGGGAAAAATACTTTTTGGCTCGAAAGAGAAATCCAAGCTTTTTTGAAGCTGCCGTGGCTATAGATACAATGTGTTTATGCCAGTTAAGGTTACTTTCAAATGTGACGCCCACAAGATTAAAGGTGTCTTT
This sequence comes from Listronotus bonariensis, assembly GCA_014170235.1. Lineage (NCBI taxonomy): Eukaryota > Metazoa > Arthropoda > Insecta > Coleoptera > Curculionidae > Listronotus > Listronotus bonariensis. Next base: position 17,286 of record JACEGR010005022.1, on the reverse strand, counting down.
GCTCTGTAAAACTTGGTCGCTCATAAGTAGAGGATGAGTATTTGATGACTCTTTTCGCGACAAGGAACACGATTGTGTTTTGGATGCATTAAAATGGACAAGATTTTTAGCGCCCCAATCCAATATTAAACCAAGATCCTGCGAAAGAGATATCTGCATCGCTCTGCGTTTGTCCTCCAAGTCAGGTTTGGTAATGGGTTTAGGAACCTGAAAACTGGAGTGAAGGGTACTATCGTCTGCGAAACTATGAATGGAATTAGTTGTGGACGAGAGAAGGTCGTTGATGTGAAGAAGAAACAATGTTGGTGCCAGAACTGAGCCCTGAGGGACTCCCGCATTTACCTGGTGAAAGCTTGAAGAATGGCCGTCCACAATAACTGATATACGACGATCAGATAGATAACTAGAGAGCCAAGTACAGAGTTTAGTTGAAAGACCATAGGAGGGAAGTTTATTAAGAAGTGCGGCATGCCAGACCTGGTCAAAAGCTTTGGATATATCAAGAGCAACGATCTGGGACTCACCTAGAAACTCAAGAGACTTATTCCAGCAGTGCGATACGAAGGAAAGAAGATCTGCTGTAGATCTTTTGTGGCGAAATCCATACTGCCTGTCATGCAAAATTTTGTGTTTTTCTAAGTACTTAAGAATTTGTGAATTAATTAGTTTTTCCATTACTTTACAAAGAACTGAGAGAATTGAAATTGGTCTATAGTTAGATGGAAGAGATTTAGATCCTTCCTTGGGAATAGGTTGAACACGTGCAGCTTTCCAGCTTTCCGGAAAGATACCTGTGTTGTAAGAAATTCGAAAGAGCCGAGTTAAGATTGGTGCAAGTTCTGGAGCACATTTTTTCAAAACGATTGCTGGTATGCCATCCAGCCCAGACGATTTCTTGGTGTTAAGGGAAGAAAGGATACGCTTAATGTGTTTCACCTTAAAAACAACATCGGGCATTTTATGAGGAACCGGGGTAACCGCTGGAATTGGATGATTTACGGGAGGGTCAAGGGTTGAATTGGCAGCAAATTGTTTAGCAAATAATTCTGCCTTTCCTTTAGCGGTAGAAACAATTTCATCTTCCAAAGCTAGTGGCGGAAAAGAACTGGTACAAAAATTCCTACTTATGTTTTTCGCAAAGGACCAGAAAGATTTGCTGCCATTTGTGCAAGAGAGTACTTTGTTTTTAATACGATTGTCGAAGGAGTCTTTGGCTTCAGAAATTGTTTGATTGTAGTAGTTTCTTGCTTCAATGCTGGCCTGTCGATTTTCTGGACTAGGATCCTGTAGAAACTTTTTGTGAGCATGAACTTTTAAAATTCTAGCTTTATCACAAGATTTGGAAAACCAGGGTTTGTTATTGGATTGTTTGGGGTTCTTGATGGTGTGTGGAATATAGGTTTCAATGCCCAATTGAATTGATTCCGTCAGTTGATTGCAAATTTCAGAAGGATCACCAGAAGAAAAGCAGGTGGAATTCCAGGGGTAAGTGGCGAAGAAGTCCCTCAGGCCATCCCAGTCGGCTGAGTTGTAGTGCCATACGGTGCGTGGTGGCATGTATTCATTTACCTCGGGATGTGCAGGGTAAGATATTGTAACTAAGCCATGATCTGAGCGACCTAGGGGAGCTGTGACAGATGTTAAACAAGAAATTAAACTTCTCGATGAAGGCCTCCCGGATGCACCCCTCGCCCGGAGATCCGAATGGAGGGGTATTTTACCTCCGGAACATTTTACTTCCGGGTGTGCCGCCATCATTTGTACATAGTTTGGGGGTTAAAAGGAAAAAAGAAAAGAGAAAGAAGGAAGAAGGAAAACTGACTCACACACCCAGAACCCGAAACGTCCGTTAAGACTTCACGGGTCCCTTAAAGGGTGGTGGGGTGGTACCTCCTCAGGCGAGAAAAGCTCCTCTACCACCTACTAATATAGTACAATAAGTATTCTGCCGTTTCTTATTCTTCCTGGAAAAACCTGCATAGGTTTTTTTCTGCCAGGCCCATTGTTTCCAGTTGTTTATTTAGTTTCTAAGTGAGTTATTTGCTTAAATGTCGTCCACAGGTCCATTTTTGGTCAAATATAACTCCTAAATATTTGACCCCTTTTGATTTTCACTTCGTTAGGCCTAGGGGGTTGACTGAAAGTTCATTTTGCACCATTTATTAACGGTACCAGTGGCGTAGCCAGGGTTTAGGGGCGGGAAGGGCGAAGTTCTTTTCGGGGGCCTGTATCTTTCAGTATGAAGCTTAGTTTTAAAACACCGCTTTAAAAAGCAAGATTCCATTTTACGGGGAGTAATAATATATGCATCAACATATTATACCGTGTGTCCCAGGACAGGTGTTTTAAAAGGACAACAATTAGCGCTATTTTGCTCTTTCCATTCTGCAACACATAGGAATTTGTGTGTTGCCGTTGTTTGTTGTATTTCTTGCAAATATTTTATGCAACATGATTTAATACACATTAACCATTATCTTCTTTTGGTTTTTAATAATTTACATATAACAGGTCTATTAACTTTTCTAACTTAGCATAAAAAAAGAGGTAATTGCATCATAGATAACCTACATTTAGATTCGCAGTGGATAAGAGCATTTTTCGGGTCTTTTCGATCTCGCGTAGTAAACAAATAGGTGGGTTAACGAGCATGCGTGTCTTAAAAGCCATAGCCAAATACAAATCTGGCTTACCGTTCCGCACCGTGGTCTTGTTACTACGAACGAGAAACTTAGAAAATGCGTTAAAAAATTATGCCAGATAACGCCGATAGATCGTTCGAAAAATAAAGTTTATTTGTACTTAACTAAATACCCAAGTAACACGGTTCTTTTATTCCATGCCCGAAACTAGTATTGACAGTTATCTCCTGCTACGCTAGCAATAGTTATAAAATGATATTAAAAGTATATCATTCTTTAATTTAATTTTGATCAATAGCATATAAGGTTTTTTTTCTCTTTATATACAGGGTGGTCCCTAAGTAATAGGCCAATATTCAACTACACAATTGCGACGTTAAAATATAGCAATTTAACTAAATTTACCCTATTACAAAAGTTAATAATACCTGAGATACAGGGTATCAAAGTTTAAACATTTTTTAAATTTTTTTCGATAATATTTAATACGTTTTAAATATTGTCATTATTTTCTGACATAAGCTAATCATATCCTATGTTAATTCTTAGGTGTTAACTAGAGGACGCTACCTAAACTTCTTTGAATTTCTCTTAAACTTCGCATATTTTTTGCTCTTCCCTGTTTGTACCATTTGAGTAAAATATTATATTCGAGAATGCTTTTATACAAAAAAGTATACCTTGTAAGAATCGCTCTCAGCAAGCGTTTTCTAGATATTCGTCATTAAGTGATTTAGTGCAACCCAAAAATGCCTTTGGAAACAGCTTATTAGCCTTAACTATAGTAGAAATTTTACCCCAGCGGAATAAACAAATGAGAATCAAGATTTCTAGTTACTAAACGTAGGTGTATTAGAATTCATACAATTCTTATTTTATAACCTAAAATACTTCAAAATTGACATTTTTATAACATAGAATTTTTTTAAATGACATTTTTGTACATACAGGTGTTGTTTACATGTTAAAACTAAATATAAATTTTATTGTAAATCTTTTAAAACTTTGGAAATATTGTTATACGTATAATATTTTTCCTACAAATAAAAATAACTCTAATTTAAAAAATGTTTTATATAATTTATTGTTATTACAGCGAAACACAATATAAAATAATTTTAAGCTTCTGTTTAAAGTAAACAAAAAAATACTTTTTATAGTCCCAAATTTCTTACTGGATTTGAAAATTATGTGGTATTTCTACAAAACCCTTTTTATTATTTTTTTTTATTTTTTGCACAATGACAAATTTTGAGCTCTTTCATGTTTTTACCTAAAACCGAAATCTCATTTAAATATACTGATTTGCTGATATGATGCTCTTGCTTTGCTTAGTTGTATTCATAGAAAAATAAAATTCTCTTCATACATACCTTACGCAGTTTCAAAAGAAACATCTGGAAATTATTCCTTTAATCTATAGAAAATTGTTTTGAAAATTACATTCACTTATTTGTCTACTTGAAAATTATTGCTTGATAATCAGCACTAATTTCATAGTAGAAATCGCATATTGTACTGTCATGTTTTTAATTGTTGGATTTAAAAATTATTATTCCTTTATTTGGTAGTTTTACTTTGTTCGAGTAATTTTTTTTCTAAATTACACTCGTGCATCAAAATAATCAGATAATTTAGCTTTTAAGTGTATTGCCTTTTCAAAACTACTCTTGTTCATTCTTACATATTGGTGAAAGAGCTTTTCTCCTTCGGAGTCAGACTCTTTCGCCAAAATATGAAAATGAACTCTAGTAGTTTTTAGGCAATACGCTTTCAAGAAAATTTACCGATAATTTTGATACACTTGTGTAATTACCCCCGATAGTAACATGTTTCTTTTGTTTTAATCTTTATGACATCTTATGAAGGCGTATGCCTAAATACCAGTGTACCGTAAGTGCCGGGTTACTGGATGTTTAACCCATTATTGTCGTGTTCCGTCAACGTTATCCAAGCACTGAAACATGCAATTTTTGCATTTCACAGTACCTTTTAGACAACGCGGTAGTGCCACCACGGACGTTATTTTTTAATAACTACTACCTAGGAATGGCTGAATACTACACAGTGGTTTCCCATTGCCAACGGTCAAGTGACGAGCAATGAAAAATCCGATGTCCGACTGTAAGATTCGAACCCGGATCGCGCTCTTTCCTTCAAAAAGTCTATATTTATATCACGAAGGTGATTAGGCTTTTGAAGTTAAGTTTAAGTTATAGTTGCGGCTACTTTTTGTATCACATTATTGTTAAACATTGCGTCTAAAGCTTTGGATGGATATGGATTATTTAAATTATATTTTGTACCTACTTTTTATAATTTTTAAGACTTTAGGTGCTTGTTTTATTGCTTTATGAGGGCTATCATTATTTTAAAACTATTTCACAACATTAATAATAATATTTTTTACCCAAATAGAAAAATCGCTGTATTGTGACAAAAAATCTGTCACATAAAAACTATTTTGACGCAACCAAGTAAAATGATTTTTGTAGAAGTTTCCGCCGGGGTAATATTTCTACTATACAGGGTGTCCCATTTTGGTTGTCCCTTATGGGAAACTTGGAAACCATAAGAGATTTTAAAAATCCGATACCCCATCCTCGAGCTCTTTTTTGGAGAAAATATTTATGGTAAAAACAGATCATCGCTACCGCGAAGCGTTTCAGAGATACAGGGTGATTCTCGATTTTTTCACTTTTTGAAAAGGCCCTGTAGCTTTGTTGTTATTACAGATACGAGAAAACTAATTCCACATTATAAAGACACTTTTTTCCGTAGAATCCAGTGGCGTAGCCAAAAATTTTTTTGAACTGTCATTTTTGACATATGACCCAAACATGTTTTTTTTTATTAGGGACACCCTATAAATGATTAGGTAATTAAATTGCTTGTTTTTTTCTGATTAAAATAATATATCATAGTAGGTGGTTTAATAAATTTTTTACGTCAAATATTGGAAAAATTATGATTTTAAAGACGCATTGCGGCTTCTATCTGTTTTTTAAATTGTTTTATATTTTTGTTTTAAAAGGAATCTGTCATCCATGAGCTCAGGAGACATTTCCGTAGAAAAAAAAACAAAAATTAGTTTACAACAACAATAGTAAACAAGTTATATTAATTAATTAAACTTAAAAATTTATGAAGTTTTTTTAAATTTTGATTTTTTTATTTTTTTTTATGAATTCTCCATGTCAACTTTACCAACAGAGCAAAAAAAAACAAAAAAAAAAAAAAATTAAGTCAAAAAAAAAATCGAAAAATTTTTGACACACCCTGTATAACTTTGATTTTTATTTTTTATACAAAATTATCATACTAATACAGTACCAAAAATTTTTTGCTTCAAATTCATAAATAAGGACGCTATGAATTTTTAAATTGAAACATAAAAATAATTATTTTTAATTTTTTGGGACACACTGTATCATATATATATAATATTCTTTCTTATCATATATATTATCCACCATAATTTCATCCTTATATATTCATAAATAAAATTGTAGGAAATTTTTAAAATTAAAAATTAAAAAAATCATTTTAATTTTTTGAGACACCCTGTATCATTTTTTAATATATAATAATATTTCTCACCATCACATTTATCAAATACCAAAATTTCATCCCTTTATTTTCATAAATAAAATTGTAGGAAATTCTTAAATTTTAAAATAAAAAAAATTATTTTAATTTTTTGAGACACCGTGTATCATTTTATTATGCGTATTAATAATCTTCTACATCATATATATTATTTACCAAAATCTCATACTTATATATTTATAAATAAAATGGTAGGAAATTTTTAAATTTTAAAATAAAAAATGCGTCTTTAAAATCATAATTTTTCCAATATTTCACGTAAAAATTTATAAAACCACCTACTATGATATATTATTTTAATCAGAAAAAAACAAGCAATTTAATTACCCAATCATTTATAGGGTGTCCCTAATAAAAAAAAACATGTTTGGGTCATATGTCAAAAATTACAGCTGAAAAAATTTTTTGGCTACGCCACTGGATTCTACGGAAAAAAATGTCTTTATAATGTGCAATTAGTTTTCTCGTATCTGTAATAACAACAAAGCTACAGGGCCTTTTCAAAAAGTGAAAAAATCGAGAATCACACTGTATCTCTGAAACGCTTCGCGATAGCGATGATCTGTTTTTACCATAAATATTTTCTCCAAAAAAGCTCGAGGATGGGGTATCGGATTTTTAATATCTCTTATGGTTTCCAAGTTTCCCATAAGGGACAACCAAAATGGGACACCCTGTACAACTGCCTCATTATAAACGAATAATTATAATGTTTTCTTTCATATACTTTTTGGTTGCACTGAATCACTTAAATGCAAATATCTTGAAAACGGTGGTTCAGAGCCATTCTTACAAAGTACACCTTTTTTGTGTAGAAATTTTGGAAGAATTTACTAGCTTACTTACTAACTTAAATGGTACATACAGAGTAGCACAAAATGTTCTAAAGAAGTTCAAAGAACTGTAGGTAACGACTTCAAATTAACAACTAAATATTACCATCAAATATGAATAGGTCATATGAAGGAACCCCTAGATACCGAATTTAGTTACAGTATTCAAAATGTATTAATTATTATTGAAATAATTTGAAAATATTTTTTAAACTTTGACCCCCTGTATCTCGATTCACATCAACTTTTGTACCAAGGTAAGTTTAGTTAAATCGCAATATTTTAACGTCGCAATTCTTCAGTAGAACTTTGGTTCATTACTTAGGAACCACTCCTGTATAGAAAAAAATTAACAACTCTTCATTTTTTATATATTTTTTTTTTAATCTACCTGGTGTCAAGGTTTAGACAAGCCATAAATAGAGCATTAGACATATCAAATTGAGACATGGTAAGTACCAAATTGTATGGAAAAAGACAGTTTTCGCATATTTCTCACTTTGTGGTTAGTTCCGGTTTAACCGAAAATTACTTTAATTTTAAAATTATAAATGTATACGTTAACATATTTTAACATTTTTGGATTTCTAAGACAATTTCAAATAGTAGTTTGACATTTTTAAAAGTTTATACATCTACTTCATTTTTTTAAAAGCCTTTCGTAGTATTGAATCTATGTAGGTGTCCATTTTTACTTATTACTTTATTTTTATTCCGATAAAAAATAAATTGGTTTTGCTGATTTGTCAAAAACATGTTTACATAAAAAGTGATTGTCTAAAAAAGGTTGGTTTTGAAAAATAATAGTTAGACACAAAAATGGTAATTTGCCAAATTGTTTTATTCCTATCTTTCATATTAATCAATAAAACATTGCGATTGTATTTTTCAACATCACATGGGATCACTAGAATAATTTGCGTTTAATTGTGGCCACCTAGACGCAATATAAAAAATGACTCAAAAAATCAAGTAATTTTTTTAATATTTCACACTCTAAATTGTCTCAGGAATCCAAAGAGTGTTTCATTTAAAAATTTAAAATTGAAGCCATTTCTCGTCAAACCTTAAAGGTGCTCGCCCACTTAGACGAAGCGTCGCGTCAAGAGAAAATTCGCCGAGCTGCTTTACATGTAATTAAATGAAACCCCGCCAATATAAGCGGCGCGGCACGTCGATATTGGCGGGACTAAAAAGAAAAAATATGGGAAAACTCTCCTCTTCCCATACTGTTTAGCTATACCAAGTCACATTATAATATGTCCAAACTCCCGGAGTTATGGCTTGTCTAATAAATTCAGTGACACCGGTATAATACCTTTTAATTCAGTACCCAAATTAGTGCGACCTTTTGCCATGCAGCGGATCTATTCTCGAATCTCGTTTCATAGCGCCTTGCCGCTTGCGTGATCAACGTAAGTTACATAATGTTCCGATAAGTTGGTCATTGTTTAGCAACAAAATAAAAATGTTTTTGTGTATTTCGTGTTTTCATTTTAAGTCGGTAGGATTAAAGGAAAAGGTAAAACAAGTTGAAACAAATTTAGTTTTTGCTGCGGTGGAGACCTTCAGTTTTCAAAGTTTTGCAAAATGCAAACTTTCATGACAATGTGAAACGTAAACAACGATAAACAAAACTAAAACTGTCTCTGGTTAGATTTTAATTGCTTTAGTGTAGACAAAAAGTTGAAGCCTGTTGACATTTATTCCGCAATTTGGATGTCGCATCCAAGGCGTAGTATTCCAGATTAATAGACGCTGGTCCGACGTTGGTATTTTTTACTCGCCGGCTGTTATATGGCCTTACCCTAATAGATTTTTAAATTTCGGCTTCACCAGCCTAACCAGAGATAAAAATTACATTTTAAAAGCTTTCGTGTTTAAGTTTTCTGTACATCTTTTCATATTTAATGACGTTAAGACCACAATCCAGAAATTAAAAGTTACTTACCGAAAAACGTTAATAAGAAGTTGTTATATTTAATTAGGCTATAGTTCTGAACGGATGTGTTCTTTATTATTCTCGTTTCGTTAACATGACATGTTGTTTAAAAGCTTTTGATCCAGTATTTTTTCATTTTGTCTGTCACACAAAAATCACGTCCTTTTCGACTAAAACCCTTTTGTTTGCTTTAAATAGCAGATATTTAATTTTCGTAATATTTGCTTTAAAACCACATACAATATTTGATTTGTAATAAGATATTTAAAAAATTACATTAGTCTGGATATTATTTGTTAATATTGGCTTTTTTTTCTTTTTGTGTAAACTTTTCAGCGAATTTCATTTTTACCGTCTGGATATTTTCTTAAAACCGTGGTTTAATTTCTAAGCTAGACTAAAAACACTTAAAAATATTGGTAAAAATACGTCAACTTTTAAAGGCCGCATTGAGAAAAAATTAAAATTGCTTAAAACTTAACAAAAATCCAATAAACTATTTTTTTATTTTAAGGGGACGCAGCGGCATACAATTTTTTCTAAAAAAAAATATGTACCCTATATATCTTACCAACAACACTGGTATTTTTTTGTACTTTAAAAAATTATTTTGATATGTGGGAGACCTATATTAAATTTCTTTAAAATATCTGAGCTGGTATAAAAAAATCATTTTTTTAAATTTTACAACTCTGTAGTTCCGAAAGTAGGACTTTTCGGACATAACAATAGGATCATATAAAGTGTTATTCTTATTTTTTAATAAAGAATCACCCCTTAAAGTTTGTCGGGAGATATTTTGCAAACCCTAAATAAATAACATATATATTGTTTAGACAATACAAATAATTATTTTTTCCCTCTAAAAGGTTTCTGATTTTAAACAATATACAAAAACAAAAGTAAAATATTTTTTTATTAAAATCGCAGCTGGTATTATGGACTTTCATCAAAAAGTCTTCACTTGCATGACTTTATTAGGGCTTACGATTTTAAGCCGAAGAATATAAAGTTACAAAACCATCTTTTAATATTTTTGTCATGACTTTTAGGTGGAAATGGCTATATCAATGATTATCCCACTGGCAGACTCCTCAGAGACGCAAAGATATATGAAATTGGAGCTGGAACATCTGAAATACGACGACAGCTTATAGGAAAATCTTTAAATAAAGAATATTTATAACAAAAGAATAACTAGTATAATATTAAGTTAGTCATAATATAACAATGTATCGCAGCTAAAGCAACAGCCCAATGATTTTTTTAATATATATTCCTCCTTAACCACAATATTTTATTTTTTTACAACGTTTTCTAAACAGCTTTCATCTGATAGGTTTTTTTCTTATAGTTTTAAAAATATTACTAACTTAAACTGAACATTATTTGTAGTTTTAAAAATATTTACTGAATCAAAATGTAAGGACTAAGATTAGTGCCATATAAACACTGGAAATTACATTATGCACTATTTGTAACATTTGAATTACATTGGACCTGTGATAATCCGAACGCTGTCTAATCCGGCGCCCACTGTAATCCGACAGGTCTAGTACTGTCAAATATACATAAAAATGTTGGCAAATTATCGCCAATGCATTTTAAAACGGATTGTCACTTGCACGCGGCCACCACAATTGTTTCAGTTTTTTGTAAGATTATAAAGTATTCTTAAACAAAAAACACCCGACTATAGAGGGACAGTATACTATAATCCGATAAATTCTATAGTCTTCTATTGCCCTGCTAAACGTTTGTCGGATTACTGTGGGCCCATTTTATTTTATTTTTAAAACTACAGTAGACATAATGAATTTGGTATTTTTATTTAGGTTTTTTAAATATATTTCCAATAGTAATACAATATACATGTAGGGTGTTTAATTTAAAAATCTATTTGACCATCACACTTATACAAATTATAGTCATATATCCAAAATTATTATAAATTATATATAAGTATCGCATATGGTATTATTTAAAGCTTTTCGAGAGGTTTCTTAAATGTTAATATATTATACAGGGTGGTATATATAAAGAATTGTATTTTACGATTTGGTTTAAAACAAAAATTGCAATTTTTTTCAATTTTAATAATAAAGAGCGTTTAAAATAATACCAGTTTGCCAATTTACACAAATTTTCATTTTGAGTAATAATAAAGTTATTATAGCGGATAATTAATTTGGATGACCTGACTGGACAAGAATTTTTTCATTGCCGCTTAACCGCAACATAATCAATATTAGTTTTTGGTTAAGTTAATTTAAACAAATTGCTTAAAAAGTGCAAAATACCCAAAAAAAAAATTAAAAACGTTTTTGAGTATGATTAATATGGTCGTAAATATATATGTATGTATTTTGCGCTTTTAGAGATTTACTTGAAGTAAACTAGGTCACCAAAGGAGGCAATTAAACAAAAAAGATTTTATAACCTATTTTTATCTTCTAATTGTAATATACGAGTATTGCATAGTGATAAATTAGGGGAAAATTATTTTATTTATAATTATGATCATACTTAAAATAAAACGTTTTACAAGATCTTCAAGTTATTTTTAAATGGGTGGTGGTTATTTGAGACTGATACTATACTATTAGTCGAATCAATGAAGCTGTAAAACAAACAATCGGCAAAAGTCCTCAATAGCAGCTCCGATTTCAACTATTTTTTATATTATTTAAAATTGAAACCTCTTAAATGAAGGATATAATTATTTGAATTTTTAAACAATGTAAATGTTAGTTATGCAGTGTGTCCACCAAATTTTCCGACAAACTTTAAGGGGTAATGCTTTAACAAATAATAGGAAAATACTTTATTTAAAAAATATGTCCTAAACTTTTTTTTGGAATTACAGTGTGGTAAAACTAAATAAAAAATGTTTTTTACAATACCTTTTTACCATAACAGATATTGTTGGAAAATTTGGGAGACGTCTTCTATGTATTAAAGGGCATTTTTTGACATACAAGAAAAAAATATTTTTTTTATTAGTGTTGTCCGCGAGGGATTAACTGTTTATGCAATTATTGTATTTGGAATTAGGCATTGGGCAAGTTTCAAGTTGTCTATCGCAAAAATTTAATTTAATAGTTACATACCGTGCGAAACCTTCTTTTTCTTTTTTAACTCCTAATATTTTGAATCACTGTATTCCCACGCTTGGTGACTAATTTGATAAGTTGGCGCTTTTTAACATATCTTTGCTTAGTAGTCCGTAAAAACCGGGCAAACCGGCTCTCTTTATAATGTTCTATTTAAAAAAATATACCTGAAAATTTTATTTTTAATGTTTAGAAGAAAGTTATTATTCATAAAAAGCTTGGCTTTATTTAAAATTCTATACGCTATATGAAAAATTGTCGCAGAATATAAGGGTGGTTTAAAATTGCAATCAACCAAAATATAAAAAAATCGCAAAAATATATGTTTTAAACTTCCGTTTATATTTTTAAAACTTTTTAAAGCATAGAAACGCTTTCTAAAGTGTTCAGTAAAGAAAACATGATTATATAAAATAAAAGCAGGAGATATTTCAGCGATACTAAAATAACAAAAATGCTATTTTGGCACAAAAATAGTGTTAAATACTTTTAACAACTTATTAAAATAACATAAACACGTTACCCACGGTACGTTAGTATTTAGGCTTTCAGCCTTAGTGGATTGTCCAAAGATAACAAAAAAAACACTATTTGTTAGATAAATTGTTATTTTTTGGGTTACTACTAAAATGTATTTTAACTTAACCTAATAATGTTTGTATATAAAAAGTAAAATTATTTATTTATTACGAAAAAAATTTTCTTAACTGTACAATTAATTTTGGTAAGTTATCATATGCGATAAGACAAGAATGATTTTTATTTTTAATAACCTACTATTGCTTTTTATTGAAATAATATTAAAAATTAATATATATTTTTTCATTTCTCAAAATAATATTTTTGAAACTATAAACACACACCTAAACCTTAAAGCTCTCTTGTCTTATTATTAAATCGTGATTGTAGCATATTCTACGTCATCAGAAAATACGACGATTTCTGCCATCTTTGTTTTTCTTATTCTGTTAGTAGAGTTTGTGGGTTCTTGTTTTTGTGTTATTATTTATTTTTTTGTGCCTTCTTAAAAGCAACAACTGACATTGTGCCCTTTTACTATTGAACGCACAATAATCAGTACCTTTATTAAAAAGTATTATTAAGTAAATTCTGTCCTTTCTATTCACAAATTTTTAAAAGTTTAATATTAAAAAAAATGCTTTTCATTATAAAGAATAAAAAGTGGTGTTGTACAAAACAAAAATTTGTTATAAAACAACAAAACTAAGAGTAAAAAGAAAATTCGGCAGAAGGTATAATTTTTTAAATTAAATCTGTTTACCGATTTCGACCTAAACTAGCCATTATCAGGGGGACATTGTCAAAACACCAAAAGGTACTTCTATTCATAAGCTTTTCAAAGGTATACTAGCCAACAAACTTAAAAAAAAATAAGTTAGTTAATCTATAAAAAATACAGTAAACATTGCAAAAAGACGATCGAAACCCCTTTTGAAGGCTACAGAACTGTAATTGCGTTAGAAAAATGATAAATCGATTTAAAAAATATATTTATAATTAAAAACCGAGCTTTACATTTTTATAGAAAAAAGGTTAAAATAAATATAAAAATAGGTTTTTAAGAGGTGGAAATCAAATATTAGGTGTCAATTTATGTTTAAATCAAGAATTGTTGAAAAAAGTGCGAAAAAAGTGAAAAATAAGGGGTATTTGCATCTTAAGTTTAATGATACTTATCCAAAAACGTAACGTCGCCCAAAATTCTTTAGATTTGTGATTAGCGCTCAGGAAACACATATATACGTGTTTTTATTTGTTTTACGTTGCATTACTTTGTAGCCTAAGAAAAATATAAACTCCATTTTATGTCAGTTAAAGAATGGGTAACTTTTGCAAAAGCCTTTTGATAACTATATTTATCATTTTAAACATTATCAAACAATTTTCAGTAACTGAAAAATACGTAAAATGTAAAAAAATACTAGTTTACCTAGTTCATGCCACATATTTATCTTTTATTGTCATATTTAATAAAATAAAAAAATTACTTAAGTCTAAAAAAATGATATTAGCAATAATTAATGATATGCTTTATATTGGTTAGGCGAACTCATTTATTGGTTGGTCTTTTTGTTGGGTACACGCTAAAAATCTAGAAAGAATGGGACCGCTTCAAAAAAATTTAACTAATAGGAAATAAGTTTATTATTCGCAAAATCTTTAAAACACAAAACACTATTAGATGTCAATTAACAAAAACAAAACCATACAGCTTAAATGAAAATACAAAAAATAGTGTTTATAAAAAACCTTGTGAATGTAATAAGCTTTATATAGGTAGACCATTAACCAAACAACTAAAAAACACAGATCATACATTAAAAACACAGAATTCCATAAATTAAAAATCTGTCAACACGCATTTGATATTTATCATAGAATAAACTGGGATGCTTCGAGTATTTGAGCAATGAAAACTTGTTCTAAAAACGCCAACTCAAAGAAAGTTCGTATATATTACTAAATAAAGATGATTGTGTAGCCTCAATTTTAGTTAATTTAAATAACACCTAAAAACCTTTTGTCTTCAGAAAAACTAAAACTCAACCAACGCTTCACCTTTTTTGTATTCTAAATTTAAAAAAAACTAGCAATTTATGCCACTCTTGACAAAAATATTAAAATATTCTTAGAATATTTTCACCTAAAACCTAAAAATTGTAAACATTTGTAGTTTAAATATAAGTTAATTTTTATTTTAATCTTTTAACTTTATTTAATCTTGACAACGGTGGCAAACCTGCCACCAAAACGTCGATTTTTAATAAATTTTTTTCTTATGGTTTTTCGAGAAGTTTTTCTTTGTTTTGTTTCAGGCAATCGGCAAGTTCATAGGTGTCAATAGGGCTGAACAGGGTCAGCTCCCCGGGACCAGGACCAAAGCGGTCCCATTCTTTCCAGGTTTTTGGCGTGTACCCAACGAAAAGACCATATTATAGTATCAATAATCATTTATTGCATGCATTTTTCTAAGTAAGTCCATTAAGATATTTTTAAGATACACTTTTGTCCAACTTATAGCAAAAAAAAAAGCAAAAGCAAAAAGTATACAATTGATGTTGTTTGGGTACGCGCCAAATATAATTGTTTTTTCTTAAACAGCTTATTAAAAAAACTCCCCAAAAAACCGAAAAAATTAAAAATAAGTAACTAGAAAAACTTAAAAATAGACTCTTCTTTAGGGTTATTTTGCGAAAAATTACTCATATTCTCTTCTAAGATAATTTTTAGTCAGCTTATTAAACCTATCAATAAATTATATTTACATTTACTGTCGTACCTGTGCATCCTTAATCAGGATAAAATTTGCGTGTGTCTTTTTGAAAATGGGTATTTAGTATTGAGTTTGGAATTTTATCCACGAGTGTGTATCACAATTTAAATAAAAGTATACTCTACAATTTCATTTTGTAGTATTTTTCGCTTGTAAAGGAACAAATAAGTAAATATTTTGGTATAAAATATTCTGTCTACAAAGTCGAAAAATGCCAAGCTTTCACTAACTTTCCTTTCAAAGACGAAATTTCTACGACTTTTTTAGATAAAGATACACTAATATTTGCTTTTTAATTTCCAATAACTAATATCAACGTAAGGTTATTTCTTAAACTTTAACAAATAAAATTCAGAGTAAGATTAGCAAATCTGAAAAATATATATGGCATATCACAGCCATCTACCGAACCATACTAACAAAAATAGAATACCAGAATGGACCGTAATCGCTTACACTGGATGCTCACGAGATTACTGGTAAGCCTGTTAGTTTCTTTAAAAGTGTTACATGATTTTAAAATTTTGGTTGAATAGGATAAAAAATTTCTGATGTTTTAGATTTTTAAGTAAAGAAGTGGTTGAAAAATATGGCTTCGCGTTTTAACTATACAGGGTGTTCCAACTCTATTTATACACGAAATAACTTCGCCCCTAGACACGATACAAAAATAAACATAAAATAAAAAATGTTTACTTTGATATAATCTATTTATTGACAGTACCAGTTATTATACAAGGTATCTCAAAAGCAATATTTATATGGTAGAGTTGTTTTTTAAAATGAAGCACCTTGTATGTTTTATCAAATTTTGACTCTGTTTTAAATTCTACATGAAAAATGTATAACATGCTATACGCCAATCATTGCTTAGTTTTTGAGATATCAGCAGTATGCTAATTTGCTCATTAACGATTAAATGAGAAGAAAGATAATTATATTTTAGTTTTAATTATTCTTAAATAAGTATGTCACGATCACAATAAATGACAAATAATATAATAACATGTAATTAATTACCTTCTATTTTAAGAACTACTAAAAGGTAAGGCACAAATCTAATTTTAGGCACATTTACTTAATTTCAGTTAATAACAGCAATACGTCAATTATGGCTGGTTTTTAAGGTAATCAAGTAAATATGTATCTAAAATAAACTAAATATTATCACCGGCCGACATGATTTTCCTTGTCCAAGCTCAGATTAATTTTTTTCACTAATTTTGTAGAGCTAATCACGAAAATCAGACCTTACTTTTGTATCACATCAGGTTTTTAGTAAATTTAATTTACTGGCCGTTTTATATTTTCTGACAAAAATAAATTAAATTTTTGAATTTTAGCGCTCGTTTCTCGAATTGTGCGTCCTCACGTGAGAAAATATATTACTTGCTACAATAACACAACCATTCCAAACCGGTTACATGAAAATAAGCCTTAACAGTTACTTTATTTACAAACTTTTTAGTGAAATTATTGTGTTTATTTAAAAAATTTGTTTACGTCTCACTCTTGATATTTAATACATTTTATTAATGATTAGTGGTTGAAAAACTTCTAAAAAACAGAATGTCTTCTAGAAAGTGTAATAATAGTGCAGATACATTTTGTTACATTTGTGGAAATTTTATGACTTCAAAGCAAAAACAAAAAATTTCTGAGTTTGTGGAAAATTCATATAATGCTTATTTTGGTTTCAAAATAAAACTAAAATTGTGGACTCCGCAGTTAGTTTGTACTATTTGTGTTGAACAATTGAGGCAGTGGACAAATCGCAAACGACAATCTCTACCTTTTGGCAGACCTATGATATGGAGAGAGCAAACTAACCATATTGATGATTGTTATTTTT